>VSMD01065828.1:0-21273 GCA_008750895.1 Mirza zaza
TATGACTGAAGATGGCCTGGGGTGTGGCCATCTGGGGTGGGGCCCCTGGGGTGGGGCATGGTGGTGGAGGGCTCCAGTGGGGGTGGAGAACCATTGCGGCAAGGAAGGAGGCCCAAGCGCAGTATTGGGCATTGCCATACAATAACGTCCTCACCTGGTGAGCAGGATTAGGGAAGTGCAGACTCTGGGAACTTACTTCTTTTCTCATCTCCCTAAATGTGCTCTGAAAAAGTACCTCCCTTTTATTCCCCAACAAGGAGTGATAGGTAGTAAAGATCTATTAGAAAAAAGTTAATTTGTTTAACAAAACAAATTCTGAGGTCCTGATCATTACTAAACTGTTGGGACTTTTGAGTCTCATGCTTCGCTTGTTAGGGTAGGATAGAATGCTTGTGGCGTGACATGTTACTAGCAACGGGGGAAAAATTTCTTTGGAACTGGCACTATCATCCTCTTCTATGATGAGATTTACTTTTCTGAATTTGTGCATGCTTAAAAGGCATCAAATCCACCATAAACTGTGTATTCCACTGCATCTATTATTACATCTGGGCATAACAGCTTATTCCTGGTTTGCAGCTTGGTAGACACATACTAAGTATGGAGTCCTACAAGAGAAGGCCCCAAAATGCGAGATTCCAGGAACAAGAAGATGAAAGGGCTAGCATTACAAAAAAAACCCTTTGGGGTTGTCATACTTTCTTCTCCTATGAGTGAAGAGCTAGAAATAATAAGCTCTATTTTCAGCCCGTCTATGTATGATGTGATAATTTTTAGAAAATGCCTTGGTAGCTTTATTAAGAGCAGTACTTCTGAAGGCCAATTCAAGTTATAGCTTATTAATCCCTCTTATAATAGAAAAGTAGGTTATTTGATTCCAAGGCATCTAATCTTTGGCAAGAGAATAGCAAAGGACGGCCAGAAAGAAATTTTGTACTCTTAGCAGAGAGATTCTGTGTGTAGCATTTCTGTTCCTCCTGTTTTGGTCTTTGAAAAATAGCCAGCAGGGAATCTTGGAGAAGTCAGAGGGAAAGTAGACTCTCCTAGCTAATCGGAAGTGCTGAAAGGACAAACTAAAGTTGTCCTCTAATTAACAAATAATTTAAGGTATCAAGAAACCATGTTGATGGCTGAGATGGACAAAAGCAGCCAGAGACCCCAACAACCTCCCCAGGCTGAAACTGAGAGTTGATCCGTAGAGGCCCTTGCAAAGTTTCACAGACAGGATTGAAGGTGGCTTAGATGGGAGCCTACTGTGTATATGATTTGGTTAGGAGTTAAGAGAAACTGAGAAAAGGGACATATAGCACCTCAGTACTTAAAATTTGCCAAATAAAACAGATGGTCAAAGTTAGTGGTTCATGTTTACTTTCAGCTGCTTTAACAGAAACCTAAGATCATTAAAAAAGCATGTTATGTAGGCCATGTCTGACCTCAATAGGTTTAGATCCTATATTAGAGTTCTCCAGAGAAACAGACCAACAGGATGTGTGTGTGTGAGTATATACTTGTGTGCATGTGTGCGTCTGTGTACATATTATACACGTATCTCTTTCTCTTTCTCTCTCTAGAGGAAGGAGTGCATTCTCCTCTCTCTCTCTCTCTCGAGAGGGAGAGAGAGAGGGAGAGAGAGAGGGAGAGAGAGAGGGAGAGAGAGAGGAGAAACATGGCAACTATCCCCCAAATTGAAAGAGAGAGAGGGAGAGAGAGAAGAGAAACATGGCAACTATCCCCCAAATTGAAAGAAAGAGAGAGAGAGAGGGGGAGAGAGAGAGAGAGAGAGAGAGGAGAAACATGGCGACTATCCATCAAGTTGAAATTTGCCTCTAATTAAGAACCAACTTCATACTTCCAATTTGAGGATTTGAAAAGATACGTTACCTCCTTTTATAAACTGAAAGTTCCTAAGACTTGGCCCATTGTGGGTTCCTAATACATCTTGTTGAAGGATACCTATTTGATAGGGTTTTGCCTTTGGGGTAAGAGCATGTGAGCAGAGGGTGGCAACAGTAAGAAAAGGAAGCCACCAACCCTATTCTAACAACACAGGAGGCTGGTCTGCATCCGCTTTGGCCCACGTGGACAGGTACTCCCTGATGCTCAGCTGGTAATGAACGCCAGCTTTACAGTCCCTAATTCGGTAACGATGAGGTGCAAACAGACCTGGATATAACCTCTGGAATGCTTAATTCCCTCTTCTCCAAGGTGGGAGTAAGGCCTACCTCATGGGTTTCTAGGAGGGTTAAATGGAATAAAATTGTTAAGTCCTATAGAAATAAGTATTTCATGATGTTTAAAGCTCTCCCATAAAAGTGAAAGCACATCTTATTTTTCCACTAACGTGGAAAAAATATTATCTTGACAGTTGCAAATTATCCATAAATGGTCAAATCAGAAATTTGGAAAATATAGAAACACTGTTTCATTACTATAATAGCATCTGGCTTTAAACTTTTTAAAGTTTAGACTTTAAACTTTTTAAATTGTTTACCTCATTAGCAACAAACTGTTACATAGACAGCTTTAATGTACATATATTTATTTATGAATTACCCACATGTGATTCTGTGTCACTAATTATGTTTATTAAAATATATATACAAATATAAACTTCAAAAGATGAGATAAAACTTAAAAGCAGAAGTCCTACATTTCATTCTTGCAGCTCACAGGATTGCCCTGCATAATCCTGAAATTTATTCACCTCACCTTGGAGACCTGGAGGATGCCTAGCAGTTTTAAAGTAAAGCAATGTTCACATTTATGCTGTCATTATTGGTTGCATTTAATTAACCTTCCCTTGCAGGGGGATGTTAGTGACATTATAAAACCCCACAGTCTGAAGCCCCTCTCACAAGGACCTCAGAGTCTGTTTGGATACCTTCAATGACATCAGGGAAAGGGTAGAGGAGGGTAACAAGCTCAGAAATGGCTTGTTTGGGTGCTGTACAGCTGTTCTCTTGATGCGCACAGTAAATTTTCCCCCCTAATATAGACTGTAAGCTGTAGGAGGGCAGGAGCAGGAAGTAGATCTATTTTTTCTTTTTTAAAAAATTGAGGCCAGTAGTGGTGGCTCATGCTTGTAATCAAAGCACTCTGGGAGGCTGAGGCAGAAGGATCGCTTGAGCTCAGGAGTTTGAGGTTGTTGTGAGCTAGGCTGACACCACGGCACTCTATCAGGAGCAACAGAGTAAGACTCTGTCTCAAAATAAACAACAACAAAAAAATTGAGATGGAGTCTGTCTATATCGTCCAGGCTGGTCTCCAACTCTTAGGCTCAAGTGATCCTCCTGCCTCAACCTCTCAAGTAGCTAGGACTAAAGGCACATGCCACCGCTCCTACTGAGATCTGTCATATTAACACTGTATCCCCAGTGTCTAGAACAGTGTCTAAGACATAAAGATTTGCAGAATCAACGTATACTTCACACCTAGTTAAAGTCTGGCTTTATAACACAATATCAGCAAAGCCTTATATTACACTTACTATGTGCCAAGCACCATCACAAGCACTTTTCATGTATTAATTCACTGAATCCTTGCAATGACCCTGTAAGTTAGTTGCTGCCATACTCCCATCTCAGAGCTCAGGACACTGGGACAGAGAGTGGGTAACTAACTCACTCAAGGAGAGTGGCTGGTGGGTGGCTGAGCTGGGACCTGGCAGAGCAGTGTGACTTGTAACCCACACCCTGTTGCTCCTAACCCTCCTTCGTGTGGCAATCTTTCAGGTACAGGAAGGCAGGTACTGGAGCCTTCACATTCATCCCTTTTGTAAGCCAAAGACTCTAGAATCTTCATCTGCTTAACAGATGATAGATTTAAGCCTTTGACACCCCTGTTTCCCTCTCCTTTGGGTTTAGTTAAGTTTGTCCCTAAAAGGTTGAGTCCAACTATGGACTCAGACAGCCCTGGGTTTGAGTGCCAGCTCTGCAAAACCACCGTTTGACTCTGGCAAGTAACTGCAGCTCACAGAGCCTTCTCACAAAGCTTCTTCTTCTGAAAAACAAGGTGGTAACAGAGCCTTCCTCTTAAGTGTGCTCACTGTCCTGTTCAAATCTGTTCCTCAGGAGGAGCCCAGGTACAGCACAGCACAGCACTCTTAGGGGAGATGTTTGCATTTATCTGGATGGTGACACCGAACTTTATGAGAACGAATTATACTGGCTTGGGAAATACTTTTCTTATATTTCCATTGGAATGATTTGGTTCTTTAACTTAATTGTATATGGTGACAATGACTCAATTCTCTGTCTCTTACTGCACATTTTTTCCTTTCTCATAGGAAAAAATCCTCATGAAAGCAATTTATAATACATCAAAATATTGACAGGAATTTTAAACTTTAATGTCTGAAGTTATCTGTGGGCATGATTTATTACAGACGATCTACTGTTATAACTTGGCAATTAGGAAATATTGATAAATGCAAACACATTATTGATGTCAATTAAAATAGCACAAGATTGATGAGCCTCCCAAAGTACTTTGACACAGGCAGTTAGGGAGTAACGCCAATCAATACACATTTAACCACTATCAATGCAAAGAGAAATTAGGCTGCTAGGAAACAAAGGGTGCTTTCACATTAAAAGTGAGCTTTTTTAAACAGATGAGCATCTAGTCAAAGGCATATCTAACAGAACCTCAAGCAAAGTCCTTCAGAAAAAACAGAATGCTTATTGGGGATTCATGATAAGGCAGGCAAGGAAAGTATTCAAAACGATTTGAAGAATGTGACACACCGGGTCAGCTAAAGTGGGGCCAAGTGCCTGGGCTGGCTGTACCTGATTATGTAAGTGGTAGAGCAGGTGCCATGCCAGTACCCCAAGAAAAGGGGTAGTACCTTAGAATATATTTCATTACTTGCAGGCACCTTAGATTTTGGAGGACTAGAACACAGTTGGGATTTCTTTTAAATGGATAATGTGATCAAAGATCTATTCCCTATGTATAGGTAAGAGGAAGGATTTGAGCCTGGGTTACTGAGAAAATTGAGAAGAAAAGGTAGTTTAAGGGGAAGGGAAGATAACTAATTCAGTTTTGGTCAACATGGGTTTCAAGTGCTGGTAAAACACCCAAATGCAAATATCTACTGAACAAGCATTTGGCATGAAAGATAAGACCAAAGATGAAGTTTCATAGAGAGGTATGGTAAATGACATCTGGTTTGTCAAGAAGAAACAGGATAACAAAATTCTGATGGGCTTAGTCATAAGGAGGTCTATTATGCTTTGGAGACAGCAGTTACATTTGTGTAGAGAAGCAGCTAGATGTAAACAATAATCAATTTACTATGTGAAAAAACTCTGTGACACACTCTGGAAGGCGAAGTACATTACCATCCAGGAAGGTCATTCTCTTCCATCAAAGCTCAGGGAGGGCTACATGGAACAATGAGAGACAGGATTTTTATCCAGTGCTCTACATTGTCTGAATTAAACCCTGGCTACCCAAATCACAGTGCCAAGTCGTACTCACCTCTTATATACATCATAAAGCCAGAAAAGAGTTAAACTGGTTCTCAATCCACAGAGAATGGAGTTTAGATACAGAGAAGGACTGGCTTCTAAGGTTCATGGCCCTTATTCCTCTCCAAGTCTTAACTTCCCTCAAAGGGTAACTAGGTCAAAGTTAGCCTTCTAATTGAAATCTGGTTGCTTTTATGTATAAGAGGCATATTTTACACCACTGTATACCCACTAAGATGGCAATAATCAAAAGGAGGATAGATAATAACAAGCATTTACAAGAATGTGGCGAAATTTGAACCCTTATATGCTGCTGGTGGTCATGTACAATGGTGCAGGCATTTTGGAGAACAGTCTGCCCATTCCTCAAAAAGTTAAAACACAGAGTCATCAGCAATTCCACCCCTAGGCATATATGCAAGAGAAATAAAAACATATGGCCACACAAAAACTTACACATGAATGTTCATAGCAGCATCATTCATAAGAGCAAAAAAGTAGAAACAATTCAAATGTTCATCCACTGAAGAACAGATAGGTAAAATATATCTATACAATAGAATATTTTTTGGCATTGAAAAGGAATGAAGTACTAACAAATGCTACATACAACATGGCTGAACCTTGCAAACATTATGCTAAGTGAGAGAAGCCTGTCACAAATATAAATTTCACTTACATGAAATGTCCAGAATAGGCAAATCCATGTAGACAGAAAGACTGATGGTTGGCTAGGGGTAGGGGAGAGCGGGCTAGGGGAAATGGAGAGTCACTGTTATGGGCTTGGGTTTCTTTCTGGGGTGATGAAAATTTTCTAAAATTGATTGTGGTGATGAATGTACAACTTTGAATATACTATAAACCATTGATTTTTACACATTAAATGGGTGAATTTTATGGTATGTGAATTATATTTCAATAAAGCTGTTATTTTAAAAAAAAGGCAAGTTGAGCAATATGTGTTCTTATGAAATCTATACAGTATTGTAGGGAAGAACAGTTATTCCCAGATTGAAATTGTCACAGAGATTATCATCAATGGGCTGGACTTTGAGCAGCCCAGGGTTTGAGAAAAATCAGACTAGGAAATTTCCAGGCAACTCCCTGAAAAATTTGGTGCAGTGGTCTGGCCAACCCACCTCACTTTAAGCCCTGACATGTAAATTCCTAGGATGTTAGGACATCTGGCCCAGTGTATTATCACTCGTTACTGGGCTGGCTCCCAAAAGTTGTTGCTCTGTAATGTTTCCACAAGTCTCTGCTGCTCCCAAGACGATCTGAGAGTTGGTATCAAGAACAAGTTGTGTAGCTGAGCTGTAGGTACTTTCAAAACAGACTGAAGTATAGAGCATACTCATAACAACAGTCTTGAGGGCTGAGCAAATTTTACAAGTCTTCCTTGGCTTATAACTATATTAATCTTTTCTTCCCACATATTCCCCTGAAAGGAGAGAAGATGTGTGACTTCTTAATAATTTCACTGTACTTGGAATCTTGCTTGGGAAAATGCTTGCTATGAAGATGTAGGACACTGCAGATACTCTTACCTTGCTGGGGTTTATGTGACAAGTCTGTTCCCAGAAGTACAAGATAGATGAGCTACAATTTGTATGGGTAGCAAACTCTCAGTTGCATTAAAAAATGCCCTCAATAGAATGTTAAATAACTTCTCCCTGAGATAAGGACTCTATTCTTGAATACACGTCTTTGCTATTCTCTTGACACTAAGCTTTGTCATTCTACTTGGTGAAGAATATTGTCTTGCAATATTAGCTGGAACCCCAAAGACTGTACTCAGGAGCATGAACTCCTACTGGGTGGAAGCACATGAAATTTTCAGTTGTATTAAGAGTTTCATTGTTTAATTTATAAGAGAACTAAATAGAGTGTGAAACTGTAAAAGTACAAAAGAATAAAAACAATCCCCCAGAACAAAAGTTTAATTTAAAGAGATCCAGAGATGAGCAGCAATCATCACAGAAACCAGAGACACCCTGCCCAGAGACTGGTTTCCCGGAGAAGCGCCCTTTGTGCAGGGCTGACAGGTTGACTGGACCTGCTCAAGGTCCCTCCCTAGCTCAGTGGAAGCTACTGACTCTTAACTGTGACTGCACACTGTAATCACCTCAGGAGCTTTGGAAATACTGATACCTGAGTCCCGGCCCCAGAGACTCAAATTCAATTGACTTGGAGTGGCCTTATCATCTGGAGTTGTAAAAGCATACCAGGTGGTTTTAATGTAGAGGGTCAAGGTTGAAAAACACTAGCAGAAGGTGAAAAGTCCTGCCTTTGAAGATCCCGTTAAAGGACAGTGTTTGTTTCACCCAGTACAGAATACAGAATAAAACAAACACTTGAACTACATTCCAAGTGTACTGTAACATATAGGAATAAAACATTTTAAAGTTAAGATTAACTTTTCCTTTCTTTTCTTGGGGGAAATGAATCATGGTTGTTTTGAGATTGATTATGGTTTTTCTTTCTAAATGTTACAAAGTGCTTAGGTAATGGAAAACTCCACTTGTATAGGATTTAAGGTATCTGAGGAGCGTAAATGAGTGTGACACGGTATTTGATATGGAATGCACTAGTCTTCACTTAGTTTCCCTTTGCCATCAAGGATGGGGCACAAGCAGTCAGGGAAACCCTGGTGCATGCTTTTCCCTGTCTAGCCCAAAACTTTAGATCCTTGACAGTGGCCTGGAAAGGGACCAATGGTTCAAATCACCATCAATTGGGGGCTTGGGGGGGGGTTCACTTGCTGATGCCACAGACATTCTTCCCCTTCTTTGAGTGAGTCATTTCACTGGTCAGACTTAATCCTCTTTTCAGCCGCCTTCTGCTCAGCTCTGGGACTGGCCTGCTGGCTCACCTCCTTTGCTAATCTGTTTGCTGCTCCAGTGGGAAAAATCTCTTTACAATCCTGCTGGCAGTGACCTTCCCAGGGTTTGGAGTGGCTGCACCTCATTTCTCTCCCTGTGCTCTTTCTCCAGGGACACACTCTTTGACTTTGAGCAAGTCACTGGCTCTCAGCTGAAAGGGGTTAGCCAAGGCTACAAAAGTATATCTAACTCAAATTTTTATGAAATTCACTCTATTAAAATGCAACTGAAGAATCCTACTGGGAGGTAACACGGTATGGTGATGGATACTTCAGCTCAATCCTGGCTTTGACCTTTACTGGCTGTGGAGTCTCAAACTCTGTATCTTCTCTGAGTCTGTTTATTAACCTCTCTGAGCCTCAGTTTCTTCCCTTGCAAAATGAGGAGGCCCTGTAGGGACACTGTAGATGAAATGATCCATGTCTGTAGCACTGGCATATAGCAGGATATCAGTGAAAAATGAACCCTTTCAGCCTCTATCATCAGTAAGTAACCATAACCAGAATTTGTTTTTGGATGTGTTCAATTAACCTTTAATTACATTTTCTTGGTAAATCTAAATTTTTATAATAAATTTGTGTAAACAAAGCACCCTGGCAAGAACACTGCTGCATGTGATCTTCCTATATTTTCAGGCATGTCTGAATGCACATGAATAGAGTTCTCCCAGAGGTAACGGTGAGTAAATTACCTTGTGTTAAGGACCTGTGTGTTTACGACGCCTGTGTTCCATGGAGCTTCAGAGCCATGAACTGAGAGGCTAAGGCAGCCTGCCTCATCATGCAGCACGTGGTTCTGGACTTGCCTTTGATGCTCCACCTACCACGGCCAGCCTGATTTCCCAACTTCCAACCTCCTCACATACAAATATGGGGAGTCTGAACTTTCTATGCCATCCCAAGAGGCTGCGGAAGGGTGATGTGGGCACTGGACGGACCATGTGGTCTAACTCAGCAAAATGCCTTTTGTTCAAATCTTTGGGCAAGAATTACTTGCTCATACAGGCCTTTCCAAAGTGGTTTTTGGCCAGCCCACCTTCCTTATTTCTCCCCAAATCTCCCAAGAAAATGTGAATAGACTGCTGTAAGTTTGTATGTATGTCAGGGCTGCCAATTGCCTCCAAAGAGACAGCTATTATAATTAGTTACGGTTCTATAATATTCCATGATATAGATGAAATTTTGTTAGCTTAGACTTTTTGCTTTTCTCATAAAGGTTATTCCTTAAATATGGGAAATGATATGGAGCTACTACAATAAAATTCAAGTACGTATGATTCAGTCCTTTAAAGTTATAGCATATTTGGCCAGGCGCAGTGGCTCATGCCTATAATCCTAGCACTCTGGGAGGCCGAGGCGGGAGGATCATTTGAGCTCAGGAGTTTGAGACCCAGCCCGAGAGCAAGACCCCGTCTCTACTAAAAAATAGAAAAAATTAGCCGGGCATGGTGGCATATGCCTATAGTCCCAGCTACTCGGGAGGCTGAGGCAGGAAGATCGCCTGACACCAGGAGTTTGAGGTTGCTGTGAGCTAAGCTGATTCCACGGCACTCTAGCCAGGACAATAGAGTGAAATTCTGTCTCAAATAAAATAAAATAAAGTTATGCACATATAATTCATCTGAAAGTACTTTTTTCTTTTGCTTATTTTTTGAGACAGAGTCTCACTCACTCTGTCACCTGGGCTCGCGTGGAATGATGTCATCATAGCTCACTATAACCTCAACCCCCTGGCCTCTCGAGTATCTGGAACTACAGGCGTGCGCCACCACACCTGGCTAATTTTTTCTGTTTTTAGTAGAGACTGGGTCTTGCACTTGCTCAGGCTGATCCTGAACTTCTGAGCTCAAGTGATCCTCCTACTCTGGCCTCCCACAGTACCAGGATTATAGGCGTGAGCCATCGTGCCCAGCCAATTTTCTAAGCACTATCAGTGTGCAGGGCACTGTGGTAAGTGTTGGACAGAGAGGAAAGTGCCAGTCCCCAAGGAACCAAAGACATACAACCCTAATAAACCAAGCAGCCACACAAGCAACTTTTCATTACTTGTCTCTCTATGTAGGCATGTGTTTGAACATATACATATGAAGTCTGTTCTTCACTTGTCATTAGAAAACAAAGTCTTCAAATACAGATTATCGACTTCCCCATCTCCCTCATATTTTGGTAACTCCTTCTAGGGGATACTCTATGATGCTTAGGAAAACAGACTTTCTGAGATGAGTATTATAGAAATCTAAGGAAAATTTCATCCAAGCTCTGATAAGACATATCTTGTTGGTCAGGCACCATTCTATGTCTATGAGTATGAAGGAAAAGACAATTGTGGGATCAGGCCTTTCCACTTGTATACAGTAGTCTGCTGTCTAGAATAGCTGCCTGCCAGGCCTATTAACAGCTCCTACTCCTGTCTGTCCATCTTCAGAATTTGAGACTGTCTTTATTCAAATTAAGGTACCCTCAGTTTTTGCTTCCAAACACCAACCGGCGCTACATGCTAGTATTATGTTCCTGCAGCCATTCTTTCACTTCATTGCCTAGCAGTCTGCAATGTGATAGGAACATTTAAAATATGGAAGATTATGTGGACTGAAATATCCCCTTGGCCCTCCTGATTCTATTCGGTAGATATACTTTTATCAGCATGTGATAAATATTTCATACTGAAAGTGTCACTTGTAATTTAGTCTTCATAGCTCCACCTAAAGCAATGAAAAGCATTTGGGAAGTCTGACTTATATTACTACAAGAACCATATGCTGAGAGCCTGCAGATGAGCAGGGCCTCTAGTGTCAGCTCGCGCGCGGCTGCAGAGCAGAACTGCATGAAAGAGGAACCGACATCTGCTCCCTTCCTGCACACTTAGAGGTCTGAAACCAAACTGGGAATGTCTCCATTGGGATTTGTTTTAGCACTTGAGCTTTTAAAAGCAGCATGGAAAAAAAAACAATTTGAAGTATGGATGAAGCTGCAACTGTCTCTCATTTATTGAACACTTACTGTGGGCCAAGCACTATGCTGTGTGCTGCACAGACACTGTCATTCGGTTTCCTTCACGCCCCTATGAAGTGCAGACCATTATTCTTCTTTTACAGACAGGAAAATGAGTCCCACAGAAAGTCATGTGCCGAAATTCATAAGCTAGGGAGTGACAACCAGGACCTGAAACCACTCCTGTATGACTCCCTGGTCAGTGCCCTTCACGTCCCTCAGTGGGGCACGCGAGAAAATACAAAGAGAATGAGTTCGATGGCCTCATTTCAGCCTGCTGGAATTCACCTCATCAGCTCATCTTTTCTTTTCAGCTTATTCTGCATATGTGGGTGTAGGGAATACTCTAATTTCCAGAAGACAGCCACAGCCTCCTTTCTGAAAAGGGTGGTGGCAACCTTCTCAACCAAAGGAGGCTTTTTAGTTTGTTAAGGGTGACACTATTCACTGGTCAGCATTTTGCTATTTTCAGAGGGCTCTAGTACACATTATCTTACTTTGTATTCACAAAAATACTAAGTGGTGTACACAGGAGGTGCTTTTACACCACTTGTACACATTAGAAGATTTCCGTCAGAAAGGCTGAGTCCTCTGCTGACACAGCAAGTCGGAGCCTGGACTAGAACCAGTGCTTCTGTGTTTCAGTGGAATGCTCTCTTTTCTGTGCTTTCCTACCAAGCCAGCTCACCTCTATTAAGCATTAATGCAGTGTTTACTACATCTATGAGGCACCGAATCCCCATGGTGGATAAGAAAACAACCCTGTCTCTCTGGAAGCTCACAGGCTATGGGCAAGGTTGACTTATAAAATGCCATTCCAAAATAAGGGACAGGCTGAATGTGGTCATGAAACAGAAAGGACCATTTTCCTAATGGTTCTCTGAACTGTCTGGTTAAGAAAAAAGTATGGTCAGTGTCTTGTTACAAAAAAAAAAAAAAGAGCTGAGTTTCAAAAAATATTTCCAGTGAGAAAAATACTTTAACATTATGAAAAACACAGACAGCTACACAGACATCTGTGAACTTTAAATGATAGCTGAGTTATTTAAAAAAAACAAAACAAAACACCACTAAGTTTGGCTCTCTAAGACAGAATCTGGTTCAAAGCAAGAGGAAAATTTATTTTTGCTGTTTCTGCCAGTACCCTCTTCCTCACCCCACTCCTTCTCAGAAGCTGATGAGTCCCAGGGAAGGAAACCTCATTAGTAAATGAGGCATCTACAGCCTATCACCCACAGGAGAGGGCAGCTTCTGTGTCCCAGTTCACAGCCCCCTAAAAGGCACCAAGATCCATGTAACACTCGTGCCATTTCTGGGCGTAAAAAGCTTTCACGAAGTGCAACCAAAGGCTTTTCTCAAAGAGGCCCTGCTGTTGAGGCTATCTGCGAAGAACTCACATTACATAACCCAGCATTACATCACCCAGTTCCTCCCCCGTGCTCAAAAAACACACTAGCTGTGAGATACCAGCAGTCAAATTTTCTTTTTAAAGGCAATTCAGTCAATAGAGAGGGGTCAGTAACATAGTTCACCCTTGGTCAAAATCCAACATTCACAGGGATGTTTCTAGGACTTAACAATCATTACCATATATTTTCAGAATCAGAAAACGTCAAGCATGAAAGGGATCTTAGAGATCCCTCTCTTTACCCACAGGAGGGAGTTGGCATATAAGGGCTGGCTGCCAGCCAGTGGGAGGTGACAGCAGAACCAGGTCTCCTGGCTCACTGGGCCAGGCGATCAGTGAGTATTTATCAGGCTCCTGTGCCATGTCTATCGGAATAAACCCCAAGTTCAATTTCAACAAAGCAGTTAAACTTAGGTTGTTAAATACAGCCTATTCATGAAATAATGCTTGCACTATAAGGGATCTTGGAAACCAATGTGCTTGATTCTTTACAGGTGAGGCCTAGAGAATCATGGACCTCCTGGTGATGCTATTATTAATTTGTGATAGACTCTGAAGGGGAACCCTTATGACTTCCCAGTTGCCACTATTTTCACTTGATTGAGGAGGTGAGATGGGTGGGGAGAAGAAGAGCGCTTCTTTGGCTGTACGTAGTAGAAATGTTTAGGGAAAGGAAAAATATTTAAAATACTGATTTTAGCTCTGCATTACCGTTATTTAATAAAACTAAGATTATTACGGTAACACATCTTTGGAAATTTTTAGAGCCGTTTGAGTATTCATAACTGACCAATACAGGAAATGACAGCCTTAATTACCAGATTGGGAAGATGTAAAATTTCTGACACATCACTTGGCTTTGGTATTTCAAAAACACATCAGGCTGGGCACAGTGGCTCATGCTTATAATTCCAGCACTTTGGTAGGCCAAGGTCAAAGGATCACTTGAGGTCAGGAGTTCAAGACCAGACTGGGCAACATAGTAGGACCCTGTCTCTACAAAAGTTAAAAAAATTAGCTGGGCATGGTGGTGCATGCTTGTATTCCCAGCTTCTTAGAAGGCCGAGGCAGGAGGATTGCTTGAGCTCAGGAGTTCAAGTCTGCAGTGAGCTATGATTGTACCTCTGTACTTTGGCCTGGGCAATAGTACAAGACCCCATTTCTGTAAGAACACAGAAATACACATCAAGTACAAAACTTACATTAACTTAAGAATGGTATTCTTTCCCTTTAGTACAAAAACTGAATGATGATAATGTTTCTGGAGAGAGTAAATATCATGACCAAGGATGGAAAGCTATTAAGTGAGTATTATTAGGATTTAAATTTAAGTGTTATCTTGCTCAAAACCTCTTCTCTTATCCACCACTCCTATTATACTTTAGGGGGAACAATAAGAAAAAAAAATTCCAAACAGTTTTTTAGACTGATAGATGTACAATTAGGAGAAATCCTCCCAACAGCACCAATGAAACAAGCCTTCATATATACAAAGGTGAAATCCATCTAATCTGAAAAGAAAATTCAACTGCAGCTATCAGATGCTCAGGAAATGAGTGTATGTCCCCATATACACAGTGGGCACAGTGGGTCATTACCTCCCTGCAACCTCAGAGCATGCAGTACAGAAACACAAATTAACACAAACAAGGGGGAGCCCCTTTGACTGCCCTCCTTAAAAGATGTGACATTGTTCCTTTGTCATCTTGTGCGAAGATCTTCTGCATAAGCATGACTGGAGTCAACTCTGATTACTTGAAAGGACAAGCCAAGCAGTGAGGCATCAAAGTTTCCACTTAAGGGCACTCCAGTGATAGCTTGTCAGGAAAAGCACAATTGGAGCTGCAACCTTCAGATCTGTGGGGAAATTCTGAGCAAACACTTCTTAAATAAGGTGGCTGAACTTTAACATTTTCAGAGTGTGGTTTTTAGATATTTTTTTTCTTTTGAAGGCAGAGAGAGTGAAGAGAGAGTTTTTTGAGAAATGATAAAGGAGCCTGGCCTATAGGGATCAAACTATTTATGAGCCTACACAAGGTAAGCTATTACCTTCTAATAAAGGCTCTAATTGAACAATTAGAGAAAGGAAAGACACATCTTGCTGCCTTCTTGCATCTTCAACATATTATTTGCCTCTGTCAAGATAAGGCAACCCTCAGTATGATCCCTTCTTCTGAGAACTGGCTAACAAGTGAGAATATACGTTGGCCCACCGTTCTCCTAATTGTGTATCCTTGGAAGAATTACTCCAGCATGCCAGATCTGAATTTCTTCATGTAAAAAATGAGAATAGTGTCTCTTTCATAAGGCTGCTGTCAGGAGAAACTGATACAGTGTATTTAAAGTGCACAGCACAGTACAGTGGCTGGTGCATATCGAGGGTTTTAGGCAGCAACACTGGACAACAAGCAAACATCATACTACCACCACCACCACCACCACCACCACCACCACCACCACCACCACCACCACCACCACCACCGTCCTCAATAAAATCAGTTCATTACAGATGTGGCAAGTTAGGCAAATAAGCAACTTGCCCCAGGTCACGAGTTATGTTGCTATCTGAGCTGAGATTATAACTTCCACTTCTTGCCTATGAGACCAATGTGCTTTCTGTGTCAGAGTTGGTAATATCTGCTTCCACTTTAAGTACTTCAGGTTCAAATACAGTTCTTCAAGGAATTTCAGAGTATGGTGATTAAATGGGAGAAGGATGGATACCACAGTAAAAATTCCCAAATGAAACTCTTGCAAAAGTTTTCTATAAACAGCCTTACTACTGCCTTCTTTGGGAGCTCTTTTGCACATAGAAATATATTAAAGAACTTTTGTTGTATATTAAAGATGCAAGTGAGATAGACTTCTTTTAGAAAGGAAACAGAATTTTGCTTTATATACATCAACTCTGGAGGAATCAAGCAAAATTAACAGGCAATCTCCAACCAAACAAGAGGCATTCCTTCTATGAGAATGCCAGCTGTGGGAATGCTATTGCCCTAGACTTGAGGATTTACTGGAATTTCTAGAAAAAGCAGGAAGGGAGGAAATTAGTTTAAATTCTTGTATGAAGAGATCTTTTTATAGCTGCAGAGAAACTATATATTGAACAGACTGAAAAAATGAATGTCATACACAGGCCAAACTATAAAACTAAACAACTCTTCTCACTGCCCTACTTTCTTAAATTTTGATAGGGGGTTGGGGAATATTCTATTCCTATTGCAAAACTTCTTATATCCAAAAGGTATAAGGTTCACTTAGAAGGCAATTCTGGTCATTGTACATAAATTCATGTTGCTTTCTTGAGGATTTTTATAGAAGTCCAAGACAGAGTACTTAAATCGCTTTTGCCTCTGCCTGCTTTATTAGTACTTTTAAAATATGTAGATTGACCCTTTGATCTAATCTTAGTTGATCTATATAGGAATAGGGGAAAGTGCTGCTGGGATGTGCTATTAAACTCTATTTCTGTTCTATTAAATGAGAGAATAGATGGGATTTAGCACTGAGAAGAGCAGTATGTCTCCAAAGAGTCAAAATGAAAAAGAACTTCTATAAAGTCTGATGGACCCCGTAATTACATGAAAATTCTATCTCCAAAGACCTTATAAAGTCAATTCATAATTATATGGCATAGAGTGGACACTCAATAAATATTTAGAGAAAGAAACTGTGAGTGTAGAATTGAAAAACATATAGTTCATTCAATTTAATTAGCAGACTGTGTTTAATACAGCCGAGAAGCCAACCAGGGAACAGAGAGAAGTGAAACCAAGAAGAAACCAGTATTCACATTCAGGTGGGACTTGGGGAAAGCATTTTAATCTTTCTCTTGCCTATCAGTTATTATACTATTGTTCTTCAACTACTATGTCATTTTCTTTAGAAGAAAATAGTCTGATCAGAGATATGCTCTAGTACTGGTAACATATTTTAATATTTTCTACCAGGAAGAAAGAAGGCTAACAGCAGAGGTGTTAGCAGCATGAATGAAATAATTTAATTTTGTGAATTTCCTGGCAGTAGAAAAGTTAGAGCAAGAGAAGTTTTTGGAATTTATGATGGTATAAATACATAGCTGCAGGGGTGGGGAACCTGTGGCCTTAAGGTGAAATGTGGCCTTCTTGGTCCTTATGGGATTATAGAATTGGAAGTAGCCTTAGATATCATAGTATGATCCTTAGGTTTTACAGACAAGGAAATGAAGGCTCACAGACATAAATTCGCTAGTTCAAGCTTCAAATGACTTAAGCTTTCTACCCTCAAATACCAATGTCTGAAGCATTTAATTTTGTTTTTCCCAATTAAAGAAAATCAATGACTATAAATCATCTGGGGAGGAAGGGAATTTTTTTTTTTTGATTTTATACATTTTCATTTGTCATTTGCATGTTGATTTTTTTTTTTAATTATTTTTTTTTTATTTCGGCATATGATGGGGATACAGATTTTAAGGTTTCAATAACTGCCCTTTCCCCCCCTCCCCCCACAAGTCTGAGTTTCCAGCATAACCATCCCCCAGACGGTGCACTTCTCACTCATTATATATGTATCTACCCATCCCCCCCCCGTCCCCCTGTCCAATACCCTATTACTGTAGTACCTATGTGTCCACTTAGGTGCTGCTCATTTAATACCAGTTTGCTGGTGAGTATATGTGGTTCTTGTTTTTCCATTCTTGGGATACTTCACTTAGTTAATCACTGTTTTGGTGGTATACCCTCTCCATAAGCTACCATGTTACATAAAAAATATTCCCCAGCACATTAATTCAGTCAACATGGAAATAATTATGAGTTATCTGCAGAGGCATATTTCAATTCTTGACAGGGCATGTCATCCATATATAGCATGGCCCAGTGCCACAGCCCCCAAACCATGCCACAAATACAAGATAAACATGTGGATTGGATTTGAATCTATTTAAATGTACTGCAATGAGAATAAATCTGATTTAACACATGTATCAGTCCTAAACAAGCACTGGCTGCTTTTACCACAAGGGGAAGTGTGGTTAGGAAATTCATTAACTGGCACCCAACATTTACTTTTTTTTTTTTGAGACAGAGTCTCACTTTATTGCCCAGGCTAGAGTGAGTGCCGTGGCGTCAGCTTAGCTCACAGCAACCTCAAACTCCTGGGCTCAAGCAATCCTGCTGCCTCAGCCTCCCAAGTAGCTGGGACTACAGGCATGCGCCACCATGCCTGGCTAATTTTTTCTATATATATTAGTTGGCCAATTAATTTCTTTCTATTTTTATAGTAGAGATGGGGTCTCGCTCTTGCTCAGGCTGGTCTCGAACTCCTGAGCTCAAACGATCCGCCCACCTCGGCCTCCCAGAGAGCTAGGATTACAGGCTTGAGCCACCGCGCCCGGCCTCCAACATTTACTTTTATTTACAGTCATGTCTTAAATAAGATGTTCTGCTTTACCTAAAGTGTGACAAATAAATGAAAAGATGTTAAATTTAATGTGTGACACTAGGGACTAGGCTTTCTAGTTTGATGCCTATTACTGAGAAATAGGATTTCATTCATATTAATTATCACTTTACACAAGCAAAGTATAAATAGAATTCCAATGCATGGATCTGCTAATTGTTCTTCCTATTATCATCTCTTCACATATATCACTCTAGATTTCACCCTATCTTTTGCCTTCCCACCTTGACCAAACTTTTCACAAGGGTCCACAGTGGCTACCTCCAGGCTCTGATCCCTTTTCTCTTCATCTTTTCATAGTGTGAACTTTGGCCCTTTCTGTCCAAAGAAATAACTACTGCAAAGGTCACCAGCCACTTTTCTGATGGTCAAATTCAGTAGACTCTTTGTCATTCTTATCATATTTGTTCTTTTTCCGCGTTTCATCCCATTGACCAACTTTCTCTTAAAACTCTGTTTCCTTTTCCTTTATTAAACCCACTATGCAATAAAGGATTAACTCAGCAGGTCTGGGTTGACCAAACCCTGCATATTCCAAAGGAAGGTTTGGTTCTTAATTGGCTCCTAGGAGATAACCTCTAAGCCCTTGGAATATCCTACCTGACTACAAGTGTTTTTATTTATCTGAGGCCTTGGGCCATGCCACATAGCTTATGCTAACAATATGATTTATGATAAGGGTTTGGGTCACATAGTATCAATCCAACCTCTGGAGAGGCTGGAGACTGGATAATTATAGTCAGCCACACAAGTGGTCATGTGGGCAGACTGAACTCCAACAAAAACCTTGGACACCAAAGCATAAATGAGCTTCCTGGGGTGGGGAGCAATATTTTGTGAGTGTTGTCATACACAGTTGCTGGGAGAATTAAGAGCTACCCCTATGACTCTACTGGAAGAGGAAAACTACAAGCTTATGCCTGGTCTCTGCTGGATCCTGCCCCATGTGCCTTTTCCCTTTACTGAGTTTAATCTATATAAACCATAATTGTGAATATAACAAGTTTTCTTAGTTCTGTAAGTCCTTCTTTTACATATTAAGGAATGTATATCCTGGTTTAGGAGGAAGTTGGGGCAAGGAGCCTGACACACAAACAGGTCGTTTCCACAGGACGTGATAGGCATGCGCCTGACAAGTTTCCTCATTGGTTGTGCTGCTGAATTTCCTCGCCTATTTTGCTCCAGCATGTAGGCTTTTTAAGTGCAGGGAAAAAAGTTTTTGTCCATCTTTGTATCCCCGATGCCTGGGTAATTCAGTAAGTTTTTTTAAGCCATTGAAAAAGAATGTAAATATTGAGTTTAATAATTGTTCTCCACTTACAATTTTGGTAGAATCAGTTCCTTGATACAACTGAATTTTCCCCTTCTTCCACCCTTCATCATCACTTCTGCTCTTCTCCCATGCTAGGGCATCATTACTGTTTTTCAGAAACACTCGAAGTTTCCCTATTTTGTCTCCGGACAGCCGGTAATCAAAGAGCAAACAGAGGTTGCTTTCGGGCTGCAGGTCAGGGAGGAGAAGTTTCAATCGGGCAATGTCTTTCTTGCGACCTTCCAAGGCCGGAACTGCCATATAATAGCCAGCAGCTTTAAGATAAGAAAAAAAAAAAAAACACAGTTAATGAGGCCCTCGTAAAGGGTTTGTCTATAATAGTATAAAATATGATAGTGTAAAATAGCTATAAAAAAGCAAACAATAGTTTCCTACAGGGAAATCTGAAGTCTTTTTCATTTCAAACATAGGAACAAAATTTTCAGGCTAAAATGTATTTTAGGGATCACACAGGTGAAATCCTGTGTTCACAAAGCTGAGTAGTAGCAGATAGGAGGTAAGAATTGAATTAAATAATCCTTCAGCACTGCAGGTAACCTGCAGCTGATGGATAACTTTTGTTCCAGAACTTCATTTCCACTTTGGTTTGAACCTTGGAATGCATTTCCCCACTGAAACAATGACAGGTATGATGGATGGCCAGCTCTTTAGGTGAATCCATAGGGGGGTGTTTAATCCACAACATATCTGCCTTTGTACCAGTGGTTTCACGAAGCTCAACTACCATGTGTAATATATCACTCCAAGTTCTGATTTAGGATGACAGGAACACATCTCCTACTCCTGCAAATCCTCTAAGTATCTTTTAACCTGTGGTAGTGTACTTTTGCTCATGTCCAATCTTCTGGTTGTGGCTTTGATGAACTTGGGTAAAAACGCTCACAGACTAGGGTCTGAAGAAGTCAATAAGAGGGAGGAATTCCCATAGAAGCCAGGAGAAAGACACCTGGGAATGGGTGGAGTCTTCTGCTAGTGCAATTCCTGAAGACACTTGCAGAATCCAGCTGACATTGCCTTTGTTTTTACTGGATCCAGAGACTGTCTGGTCTTCCTCTCCAGCTAGTAGGGTGGCCAGATTCAGCAAATAAAAATACAGGATTCCCAGTGGAGTTTGGATTTCGGATAAACAACATGTCTAAAAATACTAAAAAGTATTTATTGCTTATCTGAAATTTAGGCATCCTATACTTTATCTGGTAACTCTATCAGCTACACTCTTCTGTGATTCACTTTGACAGGTTTCTCCTTTTCTCCCAGATAAAGCCCGCTTTGAGCTGTCTTTGAGGTTTTATCCCTCTAATAATGCTAACTCATCCTATGTTTCTTTTTTATATTTAACTCTGTAGGGAGAGACAAGCCCACCTAGAGATCTGGTGGAGGTACAGGAGGAGAGTGGTACAATTTGAATGATGCAGAAGCTGAAAACTCCGGGGTCATTTGTGAGTTGGGTGTTCATAAACAGGGGACTTCCTATCGATGAAAATCTCCATGTAAGACATTACTGAGTGACTGTGTGAGCTGTCAAGATCCTGGAATAATCCAGGGGCTCCCAATGTGATATAGTCTTGTAGACACAAATTTAGAGACACCATGATAGAATAAAGGAGAAACTCAGGTTAGTTATAAACAAGAAAGCTCCTCCAAAGATGCATTGTCTCCAGCCTGGTTAAACTTGCCCTTTACTTGCCCTGAATCTTTAGCTATAGTCCCACTCACACAACTGCTGTGTGAGATGTATCCCCTC
>VSMD01065834.1:0-203996 GCA_008750895.1 Mirza zaza
TGTCCTTAATTCACTAAACCTGCAGTTAACTTGGCATGTATTTTTTGACCTCAATTCTCTTCTCATAAAACAGTGCCATTGCCAATTTCTAAGCAGTAACAGTTCTCCCTCTGATGTGTCTCAAATATTCAAAACCAAATTAAAACTTTGTAAACTTGTGCTTTTGTCTGTGTAAATTATCAGACCTTCCATAAAAATCCAGAGTGGGTCAGATACAGCTCAGTGGTTTCTCTTCTTTCATCAAACTTCCCCCTTTCAGCAGTTGACTATGTGTATATCCTAACACATAGGATATATACACATCCTAACTGGATCCTTCCAATCAGTGCTACCCCGGCCCTGTTAATATGTCCAGGTTGGTGGTCTCTGTCTTTAACAACCCATTGCATTTCCCCACTGCCCTTGAGAGAACCCCCTTCCGCCCCTGTTCTCTACTTAGACACAAGGCTAAAGTGCACTTACTCTCTGCCATTGCTCTTTTCAGACCCTCTTCGTAAATCTTTTGATCTCTACATTGAAACACTGTAAGGACTTCTGGATAAAATCCCAAGCGTATTCCAAAGGGAACAGCTTCTTACACAAAGGCCTCGTGATTTCTCAAGGTCCTTCAGTGTCTTTCACAAACCTCCCTCTGGTTCCCTTCTCCTGATTTATCCTCTGATCACTTTCCCTTCCCACCTTGTTTGTCCTTGTGTATGTGGAATTGTGGGAGAAGTGTGCCCTGTGTTTTGAGTCATTGCAGTGTTATTTCAATGCTGTTGATTATAGTTAAGTGTGAAGGTCACTCAGCCAAAATCACCTTGGGCTCAGCTTGAGGAAGCTCATCTTTAAGTAAAAAAATCCCATCATTTATTGAAACAATCATTTCTCTAATATGTTTTCTTTCAAGGGTATTCGTAAGGGCAAATACTATAAATCTTAGAGACAAGTTTTAAGAGCTCATATTGTCTCCTTAAAAGAACATTTCTTAGTTCCATCTGTGGGTAGGGTTGATAGGCTACTGTGTTAATTCCATTTGATGCTGCGGTTCAGTAACAAGCCAGTGGCAAACGAAAAAATACCTAGACTATGTCTATAATCTGAGAGGCAGATTATAAAGGTTGAGCTTTCTATTGTGTATATAATAAGTTATTCATGGGGTGATATGATTCATATTTACCTAAACAGAGGTCTTCTACTGTATAATGTAATCAGTATATGTTAAGAGTAGGTTAAAACCTATATTTTCAATTTCTATTATAGACTAGGACTTTATAAAATTAATGTTATAACTCACCTGGATTGTTCGTATAAAAGCCACTGTTACTCGTTCTTCGAATTCATTCAAAGGAGTATAAAGGTTTAAAATTTTGACAATCTGTTGGAATAAAAACAAAATTGAGCACAGAGCTAAATGAACGTTAGGCAACCTTTGAATTTTAAAGAATGAGACACTGGTACAAGAGTATCATCCCCTTTAGAGAGGACCCATAGCCTAGAGGGAGCTGGACTGATGTTTGCACTAGGAGGCCCCAGCCAGCACCTAGAGCCCTTAGTTTGCCTGGTGGATCTAAGCCCTCTTACCACATCCACGTCTCCAACATACCTACCTGCCGTACCCTGAATGCTTGATGGTATAGATAACAAGGATTTTAGAAAACTGGAGCCTGAAATCCTTAGCCTTTTATCTACAGGGTGTCCCAAAAGTCACCATACATAGGGGAAATTGTAGCTAAATTTAGTACCTTTACTTACAAAATACTCATTATAAAATCTTTCCTTTATATGGAGACTTTGGGACACCCTGTATTAATACTACTATTAAGGGTGTCTTCCAAAGAGTACTAGGGATCTTACCCTTAGGTATTGTTAAACATGACCTTTCTCATCTATCCCTACCAATCCCCCCAAAATCATTTATAAATGAAATTTTCTTCTTATTTGAACAGGAGATAATCTTTTATCTGCTTATCAATAGTTTGGGGAAGTAGCTTGCCCCAGTGCAATACCAGCTGCCTTCTAGAAGTAAACTTATGAAAGTAAAATGTATTTTAAAAGAGGTAGGAAGTTTGAAAACTGTCAGTAGATTTACAGAAGGGAGTTGGGATTTTGTGGTTTTTGGTGGTCAGGAAGATGCATCATTTGATTTGGAAAAGACTTGTCAAATTTCCTTGTGCTGGTGGTCTCTGTGGGCAAATAGGCACATTTATGAGGGAAAGCAAGGTCTCCCTGCGTGTCGATTCCTCCCTCCCTTTCTGTAGGCTGGAATCTATCTCTGAGATGGTAGAAGTTTTGGGTGAAAAGGAGAGTTTAACTGCCTCTAGGTTCTTAACCTCTAGGTTCTTAATGACTTCATTTGAAGCAATGTAAATGGAGTGTGAGTAGAAATGTGACCACGTTGATATAATTGTGCAAATAAATGCCTGATGCTGCCAATTTCTGAAAATTTTTCAGTTTCTAAGTAAGAAACACTTCAGAATTCATTGTTTTAAAAGAGTTCTTACCTAAGCTTGATGTTTTGTGCGTTCACTATCTTACATGAGCAAGAGGGATTAGAGAATCACTAGAAAACAGTATCTGCAGCATCTTGTTTCATGGACCACACTGGTCTTTGGTTCACCTGGAACATCCCATCAGCTGCCAACTTCAGACTTGTGTCATTAGGGACAGATAAATGCTAGGAGTGCAACACTCAGAACCACTGGCAAGAACAGATTTGAAATGGAGGCTGGGCTTGCTCAGGGTACCGTGGTCAACAGAGGTGTAGAATGACCGTACCTGCTGGGTACTGAGGGAGGTACACAGGGAACAGATGGCCTCTGCATCCTCTTGGGTTTTCTTCTTTAATTGCAGGAGTTGGGCTGCCTGGATCAGAGGTTCCATGGTCTGAACTGCTCCACTCTGGTGAAGGTTTCTTCCCCGGAGCCACTCCTCAAGTTGACTTATGTTGTACCTTTGCCACGTGGAAAGAGTGAACTGTGTTAGGCTTGTCCTTCTAAGTCACTGGGATGAGGACACCTGTTTTGCAGGCTAGTTGCAACTAGTCTCATCATTCTCCTCACCTTAATTACCTCACATGGTTAAAAGCTTGACAAATGCCTGGCACTATTTGTTGAATAAAAGTTAATGGGGAAAAATAGGCATTAAATATGTTTGCAAAATGTTAAATATAAATTGTTTTGAGTCAACATATTTATGCTTCAATGGAGGCTTCATGCCTCTTAACTCCTCAATTGTTCTGACCAATCCACATTGTATTTACAGTCTTACAAGTATGTAAATGTCTTTAAGCTTTGAACTAATTTGTTTGCCAAGTCACCATATCTCAGTGTTTGATGGGTTTCACCAACGAATAAAAAGGTGATAGATTTGACTGGTGATGGACTGACTGTGGCAAGGATGATCAGATGTGGATTTCATTTTTAGAAACAACTGTCTTTTGTTCTGATTCTAGCTACTGTCGAGCAGGGGCCCACTCTGTCCGTGCTGCGGGAGGGAGGCACGTCTGCCTTACCTGAGCTGCATGCCTGTGCTCCACGAGCAGACGTCCTTCCGCAGAAGCAGGTTGTTCAGAGTCACTGCGTTGATCATGTAGAAAAGCTGTTTGAACACCTGCATGATGATCTCAGGGTCCAGGCCCTGGTCACACAGGACTGTATGAAAGGAATTCATCTGGCGGATGATGGCCTCCAGGCAGTACGAGTTCTCCCCATCCACCATGCTGGAGGAGCGCTTCCGGTAGCCCGTCGGCTTCACTCCAGAGAGACCCTGAATGCTCTCGTTTTCCAACATGGCAGAAACTGGAAGAGAAGCATGATTGGAGAAGCTTGCATGTTCCCCAACAAGATCTGTTTTTGGACTACTCGGATCATTTAGTACTCAGGGCTTTAGCAGTGATACCAACCAGAGGTGTACAATGCTCAGGAACTTAAAACTTTTGGCAAAGAATTTCTAATGTAGTGGTCTCTATATGGAATAAAATTGCTGTCCAAATTTATGGGTGGTGAGACAAAGATAATGGGCATGTACCAGTTTGATTCTGTATTGCCTGTGCTGAGTCTAAAGTTTGGAATTGAGCAACTTGGGTATAGTTCTGGCCCAGCCACTGACTATGTAAATATCAGGTTCAAGTAAATATTGGCACCACTTAACTGTGGGCCAGTGTTCAGTATCTTTTAATCTTCCAACAACCCTGAGGGTACTACCTGTCTTACTGATAAGGAACTGAGGGATACAGAGGTTAAATAATTTGCCTAGCTTCATACTGCTAGGAAGTGGCAGGGTTAGGATTTGAACCTGGGTTTGTCTCACTCCAGAATTGGTGCTATTAACTGTCACATTCTGAACTATGAAGTATCTCCAGCTTGGTAAGTCAGTTCTCCCCTAGGCTGGTGCCTTATAAGATTGCCAGACAGGAAGGAGGATTTGGAACAAACCTATCCCCACGGTATTTCTGGATTGGTCAGGTGTACAATTCGCCCCTAACCTCCCTGTGTAGTAAGAATCTGGGGACAGCAATACACACAGGTTCAAGTACAATTACCTCCCCAGCCTTTGTGGAACACAGTAAGGCATATACACATTATTTGTCTAACTTAAAACGTAGCTGTTATTTCTCAATTCTGATTTCATGTTCAGTGCCCCAGTACACTTTGTACAAGGTACGTGTTCAATAAATATTTATCACATAGTGCTTACTGCTGCTGTGTTCTTTCACATGAATACAATGTTTTTCATGAATAAAGTACATAATGGGTTTACAGTTATACCTTTTGAGTTAATATTACCTATTACAATTTGGGAAGCACAATACAGTGTCATACAGAAAGAAGCAAAGGGAAAGTCATCTATACTCTTACCCTTGTTTCATGAATTTTTAAGGGATGATGTTGAAAATTTCCCAGCTCTTCAGCACAATGTGCACACAACCTCAGGTGCCTTTGTTGCGAATGTCCTGGCTATCTGGACACCATGGCTAATATATTTGGTTCTCTACAATTGGGGGTACTTATCACATCTTCTCTTTTCAGACCCCATGATAATGGGGATCTCCTGTTGCCAGCTTACCTATCATAGGCTGCAACACGCCCTCCGCAATTTTAATGAGCTGCTGGTAGATCTGAATGGAAAGGTCACTCAGCACCTGGCGGTATTCAGTGAGGTCAAAGTTCTTCAGACAGTGTTCATTCTGCTTCGCCGTATTCTGAGTCATGAAGCCCTGCAGGGGCAGAGGGGTGCATCACTGAGGTTCTGGGGCTCTGGTTGCTTTGGCAATCTCCTATTTGGGGGGTCCTACCCAGGCCTTCTCTGTATGATGTTTATAAAACCCTAACAGTACTTTGAGGCCTCACTGATGACCCTTGAACTTGAAGGTAATGCAAAAACTCAACATGATAGAGAAATCAGAACTGTATAAGTAAAAAGGCCTAAATCATTTATTCCAAATCCCTGAGGTGAAGTGATTTCCCTAAGGTAGCAAAACTCAGATTGGTGCCAGGTCCTGAGAAAAGAGAGTCCATACTTTCTGCCTCTTTATCCAGTGCTCTCTCCAATATACCAGGTCACTCTAAGATGTTATACATAGTCCCTAAATGAGTATGGCCATGGACCAGATTGTATGTTTGCATAACAAATTTTATACAGATCCTGTCACTGGGTATCATAACTAACAGGTGAGCTGAAATGATTCCATAGCTACAGCACCGTGTCCTCTTAACTTTCTGTATAAACAAGATGAAACATGTAAGTTAACAGAATTGCTGTGCTTGCTGTGGCAGCACATATGCTAAAATTGGAACAATAGAAGATTACTATGGCCTCTGTGCAGGGGTAACCCAAAAACTTGTGAAATGTTCCATATTTTGCCCCAGTCCTGGGGAGGGCATCTCACTGATGAAACAATGTGAGAAAAAGCAAAACGGGTGGCACTTAACATTGAAATTGTGATTTTTCACTAAAAAAAATTGCTAATATCAAAAGGATTCATGTGTCTAATGCCCTTTTTATTCCGGCCAAGGAAAACCAACAGCAGCTAAAAAGATCAGTGCTCTCAAGAGGGTGATGAACCCCAGCAAAGTCTCTTGTGCCATGTCAAATAACAAAGCCATCTTTAATAAAAAAGTAGGCAGAAGAGGGAATAATGGTAATCCCCAAGACACATTCATTCAGTCTTCCTTTTAGATTACACAGATCTGATTATGCTGTGGTTCAAGTCTCGTCCCTGAGAATATAAGCACGTGTAATGACAGCCTGACACAATGGAGTCCTTGGTCCTGCCCTAGCCTTTCATAACATTCCATTTAGAATATATGTAACATTGGGTAAAGTGATGAACCTCAATAAAACAACATGAAATGTAGTTCTAAGTTTAAAGTACATGCTTCTATATGATATTGTGGTTACATAACAGAAGGCATCTGAAAGTTTGAAATGAACGCCACTTCAACCTTTAACCCATCCCTTTCATAATCAAAGTTCTGATTCTTATGAAAGACATGGAGCCAAGGCACATTCCAGAGAAGGTAAGACTGCCTGCCATGGCCCATCCTTTTATTCTCCCAGAGAGAAGAGTCTGTTGGAATTCGTTCTGGCACAGAAGATGGAATGAGGCTTTAAAACTTGTTATACTATTTTGGTGTACACTACATCTTGACCTTGGGAAGGGTGGACAGTGAGGTTTGTGGGAGAAAGGGGAGCAAGGACAGGCAGGGAGGCCTGCGGGGAGCAAAAGCATGCCCCATGTTACTGGGTCACAGCGAGGACTGCAGAGCACGGGAGTTCTTTCAGGGACCAAAGTCCAGGACAGTGAGTTCTAGATAGAGTTGGGCCGGAAAGGTCCAGAGTGCAACCTGAAGTGATGGAGTCAGTTGAGAAGAATCCAGTTTGGATAGAAGCATGAAGCTGGGCTCAAGGTCAGTTTGTACAGATGTAGTTCTGAGTTCTTTGTCTATGTTGATGTGGACAAACCAATCAGTTGGCTTAGGAGATAGTCCTACGTGCCAGGCCACTGAGCTTTCTTCCAGCACTCATGGCAATGGGGCTCTATGGGGCTGCTTCAGAAATCTAAGGCCACGAGGGTTTTCCTAAAGAATCCCAGGGACTCTCCAAAAATGGATGGGTTAGTCAAACTCTACTTATGTAACTGAGGGGTGCTTTCTGGGGACCCTTGGGCTCACCAATGCCACCTGGAGGCAGGTATAAGGCATGCCCATAGTCTGTGGTCCCCAAGGGTTCACCAAAAGACTTTACAGTCCTCCCTCTAGGGGTACAAAGCACCTCCAAGTGCATTTGTGCAAACAAAGCAGGGACAGCTCCCGCGCTTGTCTCAGCACTGACCTCATCCCCACTGTACTGCTTCAAACAGTGGAGAAGGCGGCAGGTGTTGGATAACCAGAACGACGTCATCTCGAAGTCATCATTGTGCTTCTGCAAAAAGCAAAGGGCACCCCCAGCTATGAGTAGGCGGCTCCTGTCTGGTGAAATGCACACTTGGTGCCTCTCTCTGCCTGTTTCCCGCTCTCACCCAGCATCCCCGTGCAGCCCTGGTGCTGGGTGGGGAGTCACAGAGACAATGCCCACTGTGGAGAGGCTGCATGACTATTCCTCTGCTACCAGGGGTGGTACACAGCGCCTTTCCTGGTCCCTGATCAGCGGGGCACATACAGGAACACACGCGGAGGACAGGCTGCCTTCGGTGGCTGAAGAGTGCAAAGCCAATCGACACAGAGGAGGCTCACCCCAGGAACCCTGAGCTCTAGTCTCACCACCTGGGCGAGCTAGCCCTGCTTCTCAACTGCCAGGCAGCCAATGTAAGGGATGCTTAGGGGCATGACTGAATTGTTTTGGTGTCCTATTTATCCAGAGGTCAGATGTCCTATAACTTCAACTCTCTAGAAGATAGATACAAACTGTAAATGGAAAAAGCTGCTCACCAACCCCAACAGCTATGACAGTCTCTGCACCAAAACCAGTGACTTCATGGAGCACCTGTCAGGTAAGCATGATGGCTATTTAAATGTCAGAGAGTGACGCGAGCTACGATAATAAGGATGTCAGATAGAAAGTGACAGGAGCAACACTGGGGCACGCTGCTTTAGCTTAGACTAGGGAATGCTTTCCTAAAGAAGTGACATTTGTGGTCAGTCTTAGACTGGCCCAAGACTCCAGCTGGAGCTCATAAAGGTCACGGCCAGAGACACAAATCTGAGCGTCCCCAGCATGTAGATGACACGTTTTGAGCCGTGAATGGATAAAATTGCCCGTGGAGCCCACGGTAGGGAAAGCAGTGCAGCTGCTGCTGCTGTGAACTGGAAGTTAAAGGCCGGCTCCAGCACTCTCAGAGCAGGGGCCAGTGGCCCAGTGGAGCCCAGAACTGGTTTGCAGTCGCTGCTTGTGAGTACGACCTGCATGCTGGAAGCGGCAGTGGATGTGGGAACTGAAGACGGTCTTCTAGAGCAGTGATGTTTGGGGCTCAGACCTGCTAGCAGCAAGGAATCCCTCTCACTGAGGGCTCATCTCCCTCAAAAACATCCCCTCCTGCCCTCTGTCCCTGTGCCTGTGTAGACAGGCCTCCCTTCCCTGCAGACCAGCCTGTCTCTGTGGCAGCTGCCACTAGATGCTCGAGGAGCCTCTCACCTTCAGGAGGCATCCCTGAGCCACTAAGACACCCTGCGGGCAGCCCAGCCCTGGCTGCCTCACTTTGGAAGTTGGTGACTGTCAGCAGCCCTCCCTGTGCCACCACCCTGCACAGCAAACAACCGGCTCCTTGGGAAGGCGACGCAGGGACTGCGTTCTAGGTGTGTCCCTGAACTTGCAGTAGGGCAAGGCCCGCCCGCCCTTGGCTGCGGGCGTTTCCCAGCAGCCCCGGCTTCTGTGGGCACCGGGCTCCCTGAGGCTCAGCAGGGACGTGGCTGGAGGGCTACGCTGGAGTTCTGGGCTGCCTGTCACCTCTGAACCTGGAACTCTTCTCCAGGAACTGCCGGGCACCCCAATTACACAGAGGCTTCTGTGCCTCATTTACCTTCAGAGTGGGGCCTTGGGGGAGCTCACTACTGCGAAACCCAGACACAGAGAGGCAAAGGCAGCGGCGAGGGGCCGGCTTCACTCAGCGCACCACGAGCCATGAATGGCCCTCCGCGCAGGCCGCTCACCTTGAGGACTTTCTTGATGCCGTTGATGGTGGAGGTCAGCAAGGAGTGCACCTTGACGTCGTCGTTCGTGTAGTCTGCGTGCCGGATGCACATGTAGAGGATGTAGGCGGGGAGACAGGGCACCGTGCCCGCCAGCGCCTGGGGCCTCAGCTCTGAAGCAGCGACAGCAGCAAACAGCAAGAGTTACTCTACGGGGCTCGCTAGGGCCGTCAGAATCCTCATCTGAGATAACTTTCCAGTACTTCCCTGCACCTCATCTAGCACAGACCGGGGGCGGGGGTGGTTGGGAGAGAAGTGGGGGAGAGGCTCCTTGGTTCCACAAACTCCTTCCAACCCTGACTACTGGTAGTTTCACTACTACACTGTAGTTAAAAAAAAATCAAAACAAAACCATGTCCCTAATTGTCTGCACCGCACCACTGAAACAGGCTCCCAATGGCTCATACTCAACAACTTGAGGGAAAAGACCCCGTAGATGTCACAGTTCTCAGCCAGGAGGCAGCCTGTGGCCAGAGGGAGGATGAAGACAGGGCCCAGCTGCCTTAGTGCGGCGAGAAAACCTGATTCCTTGGCACCACAGCTTCCAGAACCTGATGAATTTTTTACATTCCCTACGAGCCAGTCTGCTAAGCCAGAGAAGGCTGGAGCAACCTCTGACCCACCAGCTCTGGAATAAGTCACCTGGCAGCGCTTGCCCAGATGCCTGGCAGCCAGAGAGGTCAGGCAGGCCCAGCCCCCACACTGCCCCACCCCCTCCACATCCCACACTCCTGTCCCCTGCCCAGGCAAGGCTTGTCTGGCAGGACTGGAAGGGACTTGAGACTTTCCCCATGAACTGCAGACTCATACTCGGTACCCTTGGGCCTTCCCCTGTCCAAGCCCCTGAGGACCAGGTGTCAGATGGTTTTCCACTCTGGGAGTACCCCAGGGGAGCCAACAAACTGGGCCTAAAGCAGTGAGTGCTGGTAGGAGCCAGAGAGGCGGGAGGAAAAGCCCACAGCAAAGGCAAGATGCCAGGTGAGAACAAGGTGCAGGCACAAGCTCCTGCCCTGTATCCCCAGCCCTTGACCTTGGCTCTCATCACTACCCACTCAAGCCGAGCCTCGTGTGCCACCTCCAGGCTTGGAACGGCAATGAGGGGAGGCCACCTCACGCTATCTGCAGGTGGGCAACGTCCTCAAACCATCTGCCAGGACCGTCCTGGGACAGACTGGGGCTGTGCTCCCAGCGGCTCGTCAGTATTTGGGTTACACTGTCCCCTCAGATGCATCCTTCCAGTTAAATGCTAACTACAGGCCATAATACTCTGGGCACATGGGTAAGATCTGGGCATGTTGTAGGGCCAACAGATGGCTGCGGATTGGCCATCGGCTCTCAACAGAATGCCAACGTTCATCCAGAAAAATGTATTTTGTAGGCCCAGACCTCTAGACCGCGACTTCTTGCTTCCAGCCTGACCTATGTGCAGACTGCACACAGCTTCACCTGCCTTGGACAGTTCCATTGTGACTGAACGAGGCTTGCGTGGGCTCCCCAGCTAAATGTTAACATCTATACTACTTTTCTTTCTCCTCCACAGCAAGTGGCCAGTGCCAAGTATCCAAGAGGTGGTCGACCAAGTCTTGGCATTTGTTTGGATGGGGTCTTTTAGAGGGAAGATGACGGGGTACCTTTCCTAGGCAGCTCAGCAGGAGATGACAGTCCCTGGGCCATGTGAGCAAAGATAGGAGCTCAGGTGACAGGAAGGAGCCACACGTCTGGGACAAGCAGCATTAATTACTATTTAACTGTGATGCCGTGAACTTTTGAGTTTCATTCGCCAGAGATTAAAGATTCATTCCCAACTGCATTGGAACAAGATGCCATCGGTTTGAGGAAGTTTAAGATGAAGTTAAATCACATTTAATTTTTGGACAACTGTAGAGGAAATTAACCTTTATAAAAGAGCAGAGTACTCAGTAATAAGACGGGTACTAAAAATGCCCAAACTGGGTCAGGCACAGTGGCTCACGCCTGTAATCCCAGCACTTTGGGAGGCGGAAGAGGGAGGACTCCTTGAGCCCAGAGGTTTGAGACCAGCCTGGGCAACATAGTAAGACCTCATATCTCCACACAAAAAAATATTAGCCAGGTGTGGGGGTGTATACCTATAGTCCCAGCTACTCAGGAGGCTGAGGTGGGAGGATCATTCTAGTACAGGAGCTGGAGGTTGCAGTGAGCTATAATTGGGCCACTGCACTCCAGCCTGGGCAACAGAGAGAGACCCCATCTCAAAAAATAAAAACAAAACAAAAAAAACCCACCCAAACTGAATAGCTGATGCAAAATCTGTCCAAGGCAAAAGTCACACTCCATTCTCCCTGCATCCCTCAGCCCTAGGCACAATGTGTAGAGCGGGACCTCAACACCCTTAATTTCTCTAAAGCAATATTTGTCTCATATTTGTACTTCAAATACCCCTGCAAATACCACTTCTTTGAATTGCTCACATTTGAGAAGGATTCTGCAGTTTTAACACAGCACTTTCACCTTTGTTATACTCCACAGGTGGGCAGGGGCAGTGTCCTTATCCCCATTCTACAGATGGCAACACTAAGGTACCACAGAGAGGTGGCTCAGGGCCCAGAGGATCAGACCAAAGACTCCTCCCTGTTTTCATGCAGGACTCTGTCCTCTAAAGACTCTTTTCCTGGCTCTGCAGGGGCCGCTAGACTGGGCTGGCACAGAGCAGGAAGGGGGCTTGGGTGAAGCCAGCTGGGGCATGAGACCAGAGGGGAGCAAGATGGTATGACCGGCAACGCGGTGCCCAGGGCGCAGAACCGACAGTGTGCAAATGTCACAGAGACCCCCAACCCCTGGCTGAGCAGCCCAGGGTAGGGCCAGCAGGAGGCTCCCTTTTAACAGGGAAAACAAGTTCTGAGGACCAAGGTAGGGAGGGGGATTCTGCAAAGTGACTCTCACAGCTGCCTGGCAGCCCTGGGGGGAACATCCAAATGGGGGTGGGGGGCAGGCCAGCCCTGACCCAGCCACATGCCTGGACGAGAAGCTGCAGGTGAACACAGAGACAGTAGAGACCAGCCCTGATGAACTCTCACAGCGGGACTCTAGTGATCCTAGGCTCCCTGCAGGAGCTCAGTGCCCCTCGGACTGTGACGAGCACGGGAAGGTGCTGGAACCCTGCTCTCACCCTTCCCATTCGGGAGGTCTGGGGTGCAGCCTGAGACTGTGCGTTTCTGACAACTCCCAGGTGACGCTGACGCACTGGTCCAGGGACTGTGCTGTGTGCAACAAAATGTTAACTTTAATTCTCACAACTCCCTGCCATTGGTACAGTCCCCTTCCGCACGCCACAGAGAACACCGGCGACCAGCACAGTCACGCAGCTAGGAAGGAACCAAGGCCACCTGATTCCAGACACCACGCTCGCACGTGCTGCATCACAGGCACTACAAACTGTAAAGTTCTACACAAACAGAGGAATCTGGATCTTTGATCCACTGCTCCCCAGCCGTGTGACCTGGGCAAGTTACTGGGACAGGTGTCCGTGTCCTTGGGTGTAACAGGGGGAGGGAGCAGTTCCTACTTAAAGGGAGGCCGTAAGGATTAAATGAGGGACAGGGAGATGCGCTTGGCAGAGCACCGGGCAGTAGGACGTGGTCCAGAAGCGTGAGCTGCTGCTACTGCCAAAGCACCGTCAGCCACACAGAGCTTTACCAGGGAAACGGGGGAACACAAGGGCGGCAGGAGCCAGGCGGCTCCCCTCCCATCTCTGTGCACCCTTCTCCAAGTTTATGTTAATCTGCCATTGATTGGGGTGCAGTTCCTATTTGGAAAAGCCCTGGGTTGCTATGAGCAGCAGCAGCTGGGGATGGTGGGCGCGGGGAGGTGTGGGCAGTGGGTGGGTGTCACAGCAGGTACTGACCTGTCACCAGGTTCCGAATGAGGAGGGCCTCGTCCTCCTTGTGGTACTCCAGCATGCCCTGGAAGTCCTTCTCTTTCCGCTGCACCGTGACCTGCCTGGTGAGCTCGTGGCGCCTCCGGTCACTCTGAGCCAACGCCTGGGCAGCTGAGTAGGAAGTAAGTGACAGCAAGCGTGAACGAGGTGCCAGTTGAAGGCCTGGTGGGCAGAGGACTGGAGCTGGGTCTAGGGACCAGGTGTCCTGGGTTCTCTGGTCTCCCACACTCCCCACCCGGTCTGGTCCCGCAGCCCGAGTCACGTTCGTTATGAGCCGCGGAATTCAGCACCCGGCCGCGGGGTCCACTCCAGAAAAGGAGAGGAAAACACCCGAAAAGGCAGCGGGGAGGTTTTGGACCAGAGAAAACTTGTGCAAGATGTGAGACAGCGAGATGTTCAACACCTCACCCCCTGCGGGACAGCTGTTTCTTCTTCCCTACCAGGTTGTAAGAAAAAGGGGCACCGTTTTTCTGGGTGGATGTTGTAGGCCCTGGCCAGGCCCGCTCCACTCAGTCCCCTGTGTGTGGCCAGAGTGGCCATCATGACAAAGCCACGGCGCAAGCCCAGCTGTGCGCCAGCCCCAAGGCTGAACGGGCCAGATGTCCTTGCCCTCCGAGAGCTTCTGGCCTAGAGCAGCAGGCGATTCAACGAGTCAAAAGACGCCTGTGATCAGGGCTGCGCCCGACAGGCACTTGGGTCGGGACCATGTAAGACAAGACAGAACCCTGGGCACGTGGCCCTGCGCTGAGGCTGGGAGGATGAGGGGGGGCATCCAGGTGACGAGGGGCTGAAGCAGGTGACACGTGCAAGAGTGACACAATATTAGATTTGCAGCAGGGAGTCAGAGGGAAAGAAGATTCTGGGTGTTTTGGGAAGAGTGATTTAAATCTCTGCCTGATCTCTCTGGGCCAGATTCCAGACTGGAAGTTGGATCCTGACACCCCACAGTTTGGAGGGAGGTCCCTGGGGTTTGGGCCTCTGTGTAGAACAGAGTCCTCTCAGGACAGAAAGCCTTGCCGCCCGAGGTTACGTCCTCTGAAGGCAGAGGGACCCCGGGGCGCGTCCCTGGCTCCCTGCCCCTCCAGTCCTGCAAGCCTCGCTCAGAGCGAGCACTGAAACCCCGAGGATTCAAGCGCCTTTCCTCCACATTCTGCCCCACCGCGACTGGACCGTGCGAGCTCGTGGGGTGTGAATTCTCCGATCACGCGGCCGACCGTGGGGCGCGGCACCCCGACACTGGGGAAGGTGGGGGAGTACGCGGAGGGCAGGCAGCTCGTGCCTGCAGGTGTGGCCGCATGCAGCTCTGTTCACAAAACACGCTCACACTCACACACATCTACCTTCTAGGTCCTGGACCTTCTTCATGTAAATCTTCAGTTGCTTCTTGAGCTTTCTCTCATTCTTTTCCAGCTTTTCTACCAGCTCCTTCAGGTCCTGGAAGCAGAGGCAGCAGCGTGAGAACCGACCTGAGCCCCAGCCCGCACTGCCGGGGGACAGTCCTCCCTTGGAGCGGAAGGGGCCTGCTGTGGCCCGCAGCAGCCGCTGGAGGAACGCCAGCTCAGGGACCCGGCCTGGAGAGCTGTCCTACGCAGGCTGCCGCTGCTACCTGTTCTAGAACCCAGGAAGTGGGGCTGAGTCAGAGTCCATTCTCCCACTAACAACAGGGCAAACCACTCCTCCCAGTTCAGGCTTTCTGGCACCTGGCTGAATCCCCAGGCTCCCCAGGTTGCCATGCCAACCCCAGGGGACACACTCCGCCTGGGAGTCCTGGGGTGGGCAGTGTCCTGGGGTGGGCAGTGCCCTGGGAGGTGGGCAGGTAGAGGTGAGAGAATGCAGGGCGTGGGGGCACGTGGCCAGAAGGGCCAGTGGGCCTGGGAAGTCACCCAGGGCCCAGAAGCAAAACAGGACAGCAGCGGTGGCCCTAACCCCTAGCAGCTGTTGCTACTGGAAGCAAATGAGCCCACTGGGACCCAGAGCAGCAAGCTGCCAGGGAAGGATTTTTCTGTCATTAATGTCACCCCTATTCCAGCTGGGCAGTGGTCCTCTGTGGCCAGAGAGGCAGGGAGAAGAGAAACCCCTTCTCCGTCACCATTGGAGCCCAGCCTTGCGACCAGAGAGTGACGGGGAAGACAGAAGCCAACATTCCATGTCAGAGCCTCTGAAAACACCTTGGGTAACGACTTTTTACGACTGGTCTTTGTGCAAGGCTCGGCCAGCAGCTCAGTCCCAGTGCTGTACCCATCCCAGACTACAGATCTAGTTGTAGATGTTGTCGGGGACGTCATTTATTTATCTTGACAAAAAAGTTCTCGAAGCGAGAGTTATCTAAGAACCCAGCCCAAATGATGGGAGGGGCAGCATAGAGTACGACCTCGATCGGGGGCCTCTGAGTGGCCTCTGTGTGACAGGTCGGTCTCTGGAAAGGGCCCAGGCGTCTGGGGAAACTTTAGCCAGGACTCTCTGGGGCCACGTAAGGTCTCCTGTGCATCCTGAGGTCTGCTCAGACCCCGTCTCACCCCCAGGTGTCTTCCCAAGTGGTGCCAGTGGGTCTGCTGCATGGCCACCCCGTCCCTGCCTCACACTCAGGTCCCCAACTCTGCCTCTGACTCTTGCAGAGGAGGAACCGATGCTGGGAGCTGAATGACCCAGTGAATGAGGAGCCCAGGCAGTCAGTGCGGTCACCATGCGGTCCCCAAGCTCCTACAGGTGGCACCGCCAAACTCACAAGACACAAAAAAATGTGCTTCTTGTGCCTTTCCCACCATTGTTTTGAAAGGGAAGACATTCAGTGCTCCAACAGCTAGTTGTAGCTACTTAACCACCAGACCCTTCAACTAGAGAAGACTAACCAGTGGCCAGGCTTTGACTCCTATTTTGCCTTTGAGAACTCTGACATCTCAGCCAGCTTCTGGGGGAACGAGCCCAGGAAATCCAATACTAGACCCTAAACCGCTCAAGCAGAGCAGAAGATTTTTTGTGGTGTTAGTGTTGTAAACAACAATGTTTGTCTTGAGCAGTTGGTTTGCTTCTACCCTGTGGACTCTGGGGGCTGTGTATCTCGTATTTTCCTGTCCTTGTTGGCTGCTAGGACTTTGGATCCATGTCACTGATGATGGCTGTGCTTCTAAATTCCTGAGTCTTGTTTTCCAGCTCTTTAGGCAAACACCTGCCCCCCAATCCAAAAAGGCTATATTCCTTAAGGTGCTAAGGCATTAAGGCAACCTTTTCGGCACCAGGGACCAGTTTCGCAGAAGACAATTTTTCCACGGACTGGAGGGGGCGGGTGTGGCGGGCAGCGGAGCTCAGGCAGTGACAGTGATTCACGGCCCTGTTCCTAACAGGCCACGGACTGTACCGGCCTGGGGCCCGCAGTGCTAAGAGGAGTTATACAAAGCTGTGCTTCCCAAACTGTGAGGCATAGTGGAATCACTTGGGAATCTTTAAAGCCTAAAATCAGCAAATTTAGGACAAATGAAATGGAACACAGCGCTGGTCATGGTGGCTGTGAACCTGTGGAGCTACCGAGGCCCAAAGTCCTAGAGGCTACGATTACAAATGTCTTGGAGAAATTAATGAGTTTAATCCAGAAGGAATCTCGGAAACTCAAAGATGAGCTTACCTGAAGACGTCTCTAAACCTTTCAAGTTGCTAGCCGGGAGGACAGTCCCCTACTCCCCTCCACATGGCCCTGTGAGAGTATCGATGCCTCCCAAACATGTGCCAGTCTCTGCGGCTCCCCGGCTCACTGTGCTATGGTTATTTGCGTATACGTGGTAGACAGGAATACTCGCTGAGCAGGGCAACACAATCACCAGCAGCCCCTGGGACCTGCCGTGGCTGGCTCTGCTTACAGGTCCCAGCCTCTGCCTGGGCGAACAAGGTGCAACATGCTCTAGGAGGAGTCTCCCAGCAGGCCGCCGGCAAATGCATTTCCTAGGCTGCCTCCCCTGCCTGGCAGAAGCTGGCCCAGCAATATGTACATTTCTTTCCATAAAGCCACCAGCTCATACATGTACACGTGAACACGTAGTGACTTGCAGACAGAGGGAGGGAGGGTTGTGTGTACACAAGTACCATTCAGAGAGCTGGTGCTCCAGGGCCCCAGCTCTGCTCTTGGGATCAAGTGAACTGGCCACCCAACCACAGGTCACCTGGTTATAAAGGAAATGGCAGCCACGGCTGGGCTCCTGGACTGGACTCGTGGCTGGTACATGATCCTGCCACTCCCCTGCAGGCACACTCAACTCCAGAAGGTGACTGACCCTTCTGTCTCCACCCCCATTCCTGTTCAGGCACCTTTGTCCATGCTTTTTTCTCCTGCCAGTCTCCATGGTTTACATCCTCGTCATGCCTGTCGCAGCTCAAGCCTCCCCTGTAATTCTGGCCTGTTCTGGATGAGGCAATACTCATTGCTCATCCTGTGCAGAGTCACAATTCTAACAATGCTATCTTCTTTCTCTTTTTCACGTGCCTTACTTTCTTTACTGACCAAGCTCCAAGCTCTCAGAGGGCAGAGATTCTCTTCTCTGCCATGTGCCAGGGGGGGCCCCTTTGGCGACTGTCTGCAAAGACGGCCCCCCAAAATTCCTCCCATTACTCCTCCTATGGAGGGGTGGCCTCTCTCCCCCACTGAGTCTGGTGTAGCCATGGGATTTGCTCTGATCAACAGCATGTGGCAGGGTGCCCCTGTGCTGGTTCTGGGACTAGGCCTTCAGGGGCCTTGCAGCTCCTGCTGTCATCCTCTTGGAAGCCAGCCGCCACGCAAAGCAGCTCAGGGTAGACCGATGAATGATGAAAGGGCATGCGGACAAGGACAGACCACTGGAGGGGAGCCAAGGCCCCGGACATGGGGTTGAGGCTGTCTGAGATCCTCCAGCCCCAGCCAAGGGGCCCCAGCCAGCACCACGTGGAACAAGGACAAGCTGTCCCCGCCGAGCCCTGCCAGAATTCCTCAGCCACACATTCGTGGTTGCTATTTTAAGCCACTAAGTTTTAAGCCACTTAGCTCTACAAAGAAAGATACTGCTGCTCATCAAAGATACTGCTGCTTCAGTCTGCTGCTCATTATCCATGAGCAGCAGACTGAAGATTCCAAGAATCTGTTCCTACTATAGGGCTAAGGACATGTACCTTGTGGCTAATGGCCACCCTGAATCCCATTTTCTTCTAGAATAGGACTTTCCCAGAGCTGGGGTCCACGAGGCGTGGCTACTCACCAGATTCTCATTGGTCAGCCGGGATATCTCCTGCTGGACGCCAAACTCCACCTGGGCCTCCGGGGAGAGCAGCAGCGTCTGGCAGAAGGTCTGCTGCTGCTTGTCCATCTCCTCCTTGAGGGCCTCCAGCTGGGCCTTGAGCGTCTCCACCTCCTCCTCATGCTCCCGGCTCTGGGCCTGCAGCTGGGCCTCCAGCAACCTGCACCGGGGGAAGAGGACAGGTGACCACACAAGCCCAGGTCAGCGCCCCCACGTGAGGGCCCACAGATAGGAACACGACAGGGGAACGGCCAAGCACACAGCAGCAGCAATCGCACATCCCCGCCAGGGGATGAGCGCAGTGGGGAAACAGATGCCGTGGGGACCCCCGGCAAGCAGGCCCACCTGTCCTCCTCTCAGAGGATGGGAAACCAAGGCCAAGCACCCCTGGACTCAGCCCTTTTTCTCAGCCTTTGTTCCTCGTTCCATGAATGTAGTGTATTGGTTTGGGATTGAGAGACTGTCTCCATGTCAAAATGTCATCAGCAGAAATAAATTTCTTAAAGTACGTTTTAAATAAAAGCATCCACGCATCTGCTCCCAAATCCACAAGAATCTCCTTAAGACAAAACTCTGGCAAACTGAGCTAATGATATAATTTGCATATTATTTGTATATTTTCCCTATAGTGGATTCTCCGTGAGTTTCAGAAAGGCAAAATATTAGCTCCTTTCCTAATTATTGTCACCATCACTACCCCCCACTTTATCTCACATGCACAATTTTATATACAATTTCCTCCCAGCCCCAAACAGAAACTGAGTCTATCTGCAAATGATTTAGGGAGTGGTCTAAGATCAACTGGTGTCATGACAAGGATGGAGAGACCTAGAGAAGATCTTGGAAAAGATGGGGGAGAAGTTTCTCAAGGCTCCGAGAGTCCAAAAGCCACAGACCCCGGGGGGCGCCAGGCATCTGGGCAGTTCTTCCATCATAATGGAAGACAAGAAATTAACAGGGGCTCTTAATAGATTCATCTCCGGTAGGTAAGTTAAATGCTGATACGACTGTAATGCTGTCTTCTTGGACTGAATTACTTGAACCAGCTTTTCCGATCCCATGCAGCAGGCTCACAGGAAAGAAAGTAGGGCACTGGGTGAAAGTTACCATAATAAGCTTTCTCACGTGGTCTATGCAGGGAAAAATGTTCCAGGGATACAAAGATCAGAAGCAGAGCTTGGCACAGAGCTAGGAACGGGGGCGTGCCCAGGAGGCAGGGAGGGGACAGGCTCCGCATTCCTGCAGTTCTGCTGGCTGGAGATGTAACTGCCAGAAGAGAGGAGGGAGCACACCAATGAGGGAGCACACCAATGAGGGAGCCAGAGAGGGCAAAGTTCACGCTGCTGATGGCAGCAGCCACACTTTACAAAGCCAACTCAGCTCCAGGACAGCACTGGGGCAAATGCCTGGCTCCCAGCGGCTTCTCCACAAATTACACACAAGAATGAAGAAATGATTGAGGAATTCACCCATTCACCATGGGCAGTATTACCAAAGGAAGACAGTAATAACGTGAGGACGGTGGAGGATAATTGGGTAAATTAATCAGCATTTTAGGTGACATACAATGTTTAGGTAACATCCAATATTGGCTAAAATATGCTGAAAGTGATCACCAATAAGTTATAAATTTAACAAGAGAGAACAGAGACTCAGGTTCTAGGCAGGTTTCCCCAAAGATGCATCTCCTGACCTGTGCTGTGTGTTTGCTGCTTGTGTCTTTCTTGTTCTCCGACTGGAGAATGGGTGAATGACTCCCACCTACTAACCATCAGGCTGCTCACTTCGCTGTGCAGAGCTGATTCTAGAAGCCAGGTCTGATGCACAGGCCTGTGCGTTACTTTGTTAACGCATTCATTTGCTCGTTTCTTAAGCCACATCGAATCCACTTACTGATAGGCATGAAGAATCACCCAGTTTCATGCATAGATTCCTCCTCCAATAAAACAAACTTCTGGATGGGACAGGAATCTGATCTTATTGAATAACCACTATAGTAATCGAAGTATCAAGAACAGCTAATATTCATACCATGCTTATTCCATGCTAGGCATGGGCAAAGTGCCTTACCTGCATTAATCTAATTCCTCATGACAACCCCGGAAGGAACATCCTATTCTGATCACAGTCTACTGATGAGGAAACCGAGCCCAGCACATGTCACCTTTCTCATGGGTCATAGGTCATGGGGCCACCTCTGAACCTAGAGAAAGGCTGCCTTGTGATTCAGCCAACTGTGTTGCTGCAACAGGACCTCTGATACGTCATGAGCAGGCAGGACAAGTAAGAGGTCGTCAGGCTCCTGCTCTGCCACCGCCAGGCTGAGGGAGCTGGGCATGGCATTCACGCTACCTCTCTGAGCCTGTTTCCTCTATCTGGAAAACAAGCCTGGTGACTACCTCCCCCCCCTCCCCCCCCCCCCCCCCCCGCCCGATCTCTTGTTGGGAGGCTCAAATGAACGAAGCCATGCCACAGCCCCTATAAGCCACATGCTAAAAACAAGCATAGGACGTGACCACATCGTGTTCTTTCTCTCTATGCCTAACCACTCCGACTAAACTGCTCACCCCGCTACTGAAGGATGGTGGGTTTCAGGTTCAGACTTCGGGATCCAATAGAACCAGGTAATTTCTGAACCTTCTGCTTTATCAGCAAACCTCTTAAACCCTGTAAGCATCGGCATCCTCAGCCCTACGAGGCTGCTGTGAGGCCAGACCTCACGGTCCATGTGCCACACTTGGTTGTCAGCAGCTCCGGGGAGACCCTGGGATCGGGACCAGCACTGGGGCTGCATTTGGAGCACAACCCGTGGCACAGATCGGGCTGATGTTCACGGCTGATCCTGTGCAGTCAGGAGGGTCGATACGTAGTGTGGAAGCAGCACAGGCTCCACAGTCCCCAGGCAAACTTCCTTCTCAGCCTTGTTCTAGAGAACCACGTCCCTGCCACCACGTAAGCACCCCTCGTCTGTTTCTTCACCTGTAGGACCAGGGTGTTGGGCCACGTGGTTTCTGAGGTTCAACTGGGCCACCAAGGGCTATCACCTGACCCAAACCGGCATCCGCATAGGCCGTGCACAGTGATAGATGGCAGCTCCAGGGGGCTACCAGTGACTTGTCCCCGTGCCTTTGCACCCACCCCAGCTGGAAAACGATCAAGCGTAGACAGGAGCAGGCACAACAGACAAAGCAGACATAGGAAGGAAGGGATGCGTTTGACCTGGCAACTTGCTTTAGGCCTTGGTAGGCCAAGCCGAGTTCTCCATCTTCATTCAAATATCCCCAATCCTCAGTCTTGCTAGAAACAAAGGACAGAAAAACAGGATGTCCAGTGTAGAGAAGAGACAGGCAGGCAGAAAGCCTAGGGAAGTGAGGCGATTCTAGCCAAGGTTTGGAGATGGAAAAAAGGCAAGGCTTGAGAACTCTCATTTTCCCTTTTTTTTGAGACAGAGTCTTACTCTGTTGCCCAGGCTAGAGTGCCATGGCGTCAGCCTAGCTCACAGCAACCTCAATCTCCTGGGCTCGAGCGATCCTTCTGCCTCAGCCTCCCTAGTAGCTGAGACTACAGGCATGTGCCACCACGCCCAGCTAATTTTTTCTATTTTTGGTAGAGACGGGGTCTCACTCTTGCTCAGGCTGGGTCTCGAACTCCTGAGCTCAAACAATCCACCCGCCGCGGCCTCTCAGAGTGCTAGGATTATAAGTGTAAGCCACCATGCCAGGCCTCATTTTCCCTTCTTTCTCTCCTGTCACCTGTATTTGGGGCACAAAAATTCCTGTTGGTTGGATCCCAACTTTCCTGGCAGGAATCATAGAGCGGGAACTGTATGCAAACCACCAGGAACAGCAATCCCTGCTTCCTAACTCCCAGGTGGCCACCCATCTGTCCCCAGAGTGCTTTGTGCCCTGGCCAGTGCAGTACTACCCCGCCAGGCACCGTGTGAGGTCAGGGGGGTGTAACTACCCACCCATGCCCCCACTTCAGCTTCATGAAGGAGGTCCTCAGCCCCTGCGGTGTTCACACAGGCTGCTGCTTGGGCAAAGCCAGTCACATCAACTCCAGGCCCTTCCCTGCAAGTCTGCAGGAGGGGAGGGGGTGGGGAGTGGCAAGTATATCTCTGGTGCCTATGCTGTGGCTTCTGTTTCCTGGGTCTACCCCGCACTGCTGTAGCTTCTCCCTGGGCAGTGAGGGGGGCTATTGCAAACACGTTCATCCCAGGGACCCCCACCCCTCAAATGCCCAGAGCCCTTGCCAGGCCGGGCCTCCCCAGACACTGCTTTTGGTGGTAGACTTTTTGTTGTCCCCTCCCATGGTTAGCATGTAGCTTTCCTGTGCGTCCATTTGTCCTAGCAAATGCAAAAGTGACCCAGAGGTGTGTTAAGAGGGGCCAATAGGTTAGCACTATCCCTTCTCGGGTGTCAGTGCTTGAACTTTAGTGGCTAGTGTTTAACCCAAAGGTGTGGCACACGGGACGACTGCAGGCACCGGGGACCATACTGGTAATTCTTGGGGAGGGCTGAGAAGTAGAGAGCATCAGAGTTGAGAGGGAACGACGCTGAGATCCCGTACTCCAGCCACCCCTCTTCCCAGACATGGAGACACACTGACACCTTGGCTCGGACCCACGTCTCCTGACTTTGCTCTAAGGCTCCTTCCCAGCCTCACGCTGGTTGGCCCTCCGGACGCCAGGAGGGGCTGCTGAGCTCTGAGGGCGACCTCACTCCTCGGGTTCCCATGGAGCCACAGCCTACAAACACTGTGTGTTGCTGAGATAAGCAACCAGGAAGTGAGCATCGACCCCAGCGGTCACCAGCCTCAGAGAACAACAGACTTCCCAGTTCTATAACGTGCCTGGCCTTATGGACAAAGATGAAAACAGAAACCACGCAGCCCTTGTGGCCCACGGTGCTCAGGACATCGGGCACACGAGTTAATTAAAAACCAGTCAACCAACTCGGTTTACCTTTTGTTCCCAGATGGAAGGGAACAGACTCCCCCAGCCCAGGAAATTCTCCCTGTCCCCCTGTGACCGATGCCATCATGGGCAAAGGCCAGGGAGGCACGGGTCACCTGCTAGCATGAAAAGAAAAAGCCCAAATGACTCAGATCACAGGAATTTTTCTTAAAAATATAAGTGCTTGATGTCAATTGATTTTTATTAATATTTGATAATATTTAATATTAATGAATCAAATATTCACAAAGAATATCTGTGCAGTCTCAGGCCACTGCACCGAGCCCTGTTCTAAGAGGCCACACACACAAGTAGGTAGCAGGCCTCAAACAAGCCATGGCCTGGGCTGGCCGCCTCCCTCTGGGCCTCTCTTTACAGGCGAAGTGAAAGTAGTCGCCTATATTACTGCAAAGGTTGCTTCCAGATCTGTAATTACTAACTGTAAAGGTCATGCACCAAGAAAGGCCTAAGGTAACACTGACATTCGCTCTGTGAAGCTCTTGAAACCTATGACCCCAAAACCATCGCTCTGGCACGGAGACACCCCAGCTGACCGACACGAATGTATGAGTAGCCATGCCTCGAGGATCCTGGCTCTGGGCAGTCGTGTTCTAGAAGAAAGTGGGATCAGGACTAGCCTTTGGTTAAATGGATAAGGTTTGCGCCTCCCTGTGGAAACAGACAAGGTTCCAGCCACCTTGGAGAAGGTCAGTTTCCTGTTTCTCAGAAGCCCCCTATGTGCTCCCCAGATCTTATTCCTTCCGTTTACCCCTGAGCTTTCTATCCAACCTCTTAGGATCCCTGAGGAATGGAAGGTGACACTCCAAACACCAGGACGACAGAGAAGCGTTTGCGGCTCCAGGCCTGGCCACGTGGGCACAAACTGTGAGTGGATAAATGTGGCTGGGCCATCAGACACAGCAGACCACACTGCGCTGCCGGCTCAGGACCCGCAGGGTTTTGAGAAGCACATGGAAACAACTGCCTCCTAGAAGCAAGCTGAGAGTTCTTAGCCAGGAGTGGCTAAAATGCCGCCGTCGGAGGGAGGAGCTGGGCCCTAGGCAGAATCTGGCTCTTTCTGCCTCCTTTGCCATTTTGAGCAAGATAGACTGCAGCAGCGGCGGCTCAGGCCACGGGAGCCAACAATTCCAAGCAAATCTCAAGGAGACTGCACGCGCTTCTCCTCGTTAAACCCCATCTCCGTGGTCTTGGATAGCCCCATGGTGGGCGTGGGGGTGGAATGAATAACAACCCCAGGTGCGCACGCCCAAGCCTAGGTAGCCACAACTGTGCTGAGTGCTGGGGGCTTCCTGTCCTTTCCTGGGACCTGCTGGGTAGACAGGGGCTACAAGGAGGTTTCCTGGGACCTGAGAAAGCTACAGTAATGCACCAGTCTAGCTTTGGAGTTCTACACTCTTGGCAAGCCTTGGGTGGAAGCAGCCAGAGTCCAAGGAGCACTGTTCTCGGAGTCAGAGCTGAGGCCTGGCTGCACTCTTGCCCTCCCTAGCCGTGACGACTGTGAGAGCCCGAGACAGCAGCAACCTGTGCCCCCTAACCCACCTCCCATCCCTTGCCCAGATGCAGCCCTGGAAGGAAGACAGACTTCCCAACACCCAGCTTAGTTTTCCCTTATATAAATGGTAACATACGACTCTTGACAGTGGATTTAAAAAAATGGTAATAATGATGCTGGCTTCTCCTAGTTCCCAGAGATAAAAAAAGAGAAGGTTTGTGGCAGCAGAAATGTTATCCATATTCCTGTAGCTATACCTAGAACAGGCCCCTCAATTCTGGCTTCTCTCCCCAAATTTCAAAACAAGGAACAATGTAGGTTCATACAGTGGATTTTGCTTAGATTTCTGGGGGGCATTCTATTACATACTCAGTAGTCACAGCCCCTCTAAATGTCTCTGCTCCCCAAGCTCAGAAACTTTATTGCATACTACCTTTCATAGTGTATAGAGTTCCGTTTTGATCCTCACAAGTGTCGCCCCTTGTCATAACGGGATGGCCTGCCGCTGGGCTCCAGGAGCCGCAGTCAGAGCCCCTCCCCGGCCAGCCCCCCTCCGCTGCCCTCCTCACGCCTTGCTGGGCTTTGCTGCAGTCATAACGTTTTCTCAAAGCTAAGGCTGAAGCCAGGTCGGAAGAGGGACAAACCCACCATGGTCACTGCCAGGGCACCTGGCACAGGGGCGCTGGGGCACTGGTTCTTCAGATCTCCCCTCCCCAAGGCAGCAGCTCCTTTCTGCACCTCGCTCCTTTGCACAGGCTATTAATTCCCTAATGTATGCTGGGCTCGCTGGGGATGGAATTATTTTCAGATACAATAAAAGCTATTTTTTATTTTATCACCATCATCATTATTGCTATAGAGAAAGACAAAATGCAGGGTATTACACAGCGGCCCCTGGGAAAACCTAGCCTGGGGCCTGGATCCCTGACAATCTCTGGATGAACAAGAAAGGAGCTGATAAGAGTGACGGCTCTGACCATCGGGAAGACAGGGACGCTGCCATCAGGGCCGGGCAGGCGGCAGCTGCTCTTACTTCAATATCACCTGTGCTCTTTTCTCCTATTCGTCTCATTTCTTGTCTTCAACCCAAGATAATGTGAAATGACTAAATCTCCAATCCAGTTTTAGAACTGAGAGAGTCACCTTCATTCCTTTTCTTCCTCCTTTAAGGAAAAGAATCACATCTCTCCCGAAATAAATTTAATTTCCTCCTGGGGGCCTGCGATGAGCCTTGGCCTCCTGATCCCCTACGCGGCGAGCCAGAGGCAGCCCCGGCCGCAGAGTCAGGCTCCCGGGTTCCACCTCGACTCGGGGCAGGCCCCCGTGTGCCTGAGCCCCCCTGGGCCACAGTCTCCTCCTCGGCAGAAAGGGGGATGGATGGGATTGTTTCATCTGGGAGTCAAACCACTAGGAAGCCTTCACTGATTCTGTGACATTCTTGCAAAAAACTTCAAGTTGTGCTCTCACAGTGCCACCTAATGATGTTTTTTGGAAATGTTTGCTGTTTTCAGCAATTTTGACCAAATGCTTAAGGGTGGATGGTTAGGTATTCTCTTAGTGGAGGAGAGAGAGGAAGGCGGCCAGAAGGCAGGCCAGCTCTGTTTTGACGGGTGCCCACAGGGGCACGAGACGGCAGAGACAGTGACAACGGTGGTAACAGCGCTGACGTTATGTGCGCACCACGTGAAGGCCTGTTCCAAGCGCTTTATCTGGACTAGCCCATCTGGTCTCTTCAATAACTGTAGGCGGTACGCTGCTACTGCTGTCCCCACTTCACAGATGAGGCGACTGAGGCACGAGCCCTTCTGCAATCAGTAGTTACGGGCTCCAGGGTCCACCTTCTCAAGCACTCTGCCACCCCGCCTTGGGGGTCTTCGTTCTGTCTGCTGACAACCCTTGGCCCTGCCGCCTCCCTGAGACGATCACTCTCTTCCATCTCAAGCCCCGGTCAGCTCATCCTCACGGAGGGACCAGAGGCGGCCAGCCCAGGGAAACCTCACTGTGGCTGATACGGTAGAGCGGAAACACTCCTGTCCCACCTCTGAGTGTTTAGCTTGGGTTCTGCCTCTTCTGAATGACGGGGAACAGCCCCTGCCATGTGACGCCCACCGCTGTGTGTGAGATGGGCAGGCAGCTGGAGCGGCCTCCGCTGTTCGTGGGCCCCCTCCAGGCCACGCCTGCCCATTCTCTGCCTCCCGCCATCCTCCCAGGGAGGCGCCCCTTGCCTAGTGCCATTCAGGGGACCTGGGTTCTAGGAGCTGCAGGTGTGGCACTCCAGCCTTGCAAAGGTAACAGTGGGCTTCCCAGGGGTAGGGGACTGAGCTGGCTCCTCCTCTTCTATGTCCTCTGATAAGTAACTCCCCGACACTGAGTGCACGGCCGGGGCCCTCCTCCCGCTGCCTCTAGCAGTTCCCGGAAATGCAGCCTTACCTGTTTGTCTGGCAGACCCCGTGGTAGGCCTCGATGGCATCCTCCTGGTCCACGTGCTTTTCGCTGTTGGGCCAACTCGTCCTGGCATTGATGTTTGGCTCCTAGAAGGCCCCAAATTAAAAAAAATAAGTAAATCTGGTTCTATAAATACTTGTCATAAAGTGGCTTTATATTCAAATAGAGGCATAACAACATGTTCTGGGGAAAAGACAGGACTGGGAAGCACTCAGATAACTGCAGTCAAACCCAGGCAGGAATGTGACTTCTGAAGTTCACCGTGGGTGGCAGAAGACAAGGCCTGGCTGTGGGCAAACTGAGCCTGCAGCAGTTGGGGGAAGATGCCCAGGACAGTGACCCTGGGCGGAGAAAGCACCCAAGTCAGAGGACACACACCCATAGCCCGGCTCCATTTGGAATCCTGCCTTCATGGCTGCCCGCTCACCCCCTGCCAGCCCAGGCCCATGCCCGGAGGGCCCAGGCCACCTCCAACCCCTCCTGTGATACCCTCTGTCCAGGAAGGTGAGAATATCAGGTACAACAGACACTGAGTGAGACTTGCCACCCTGCAAGGACAGAGAGGAACGACTCTCTCCACTTCAGAGACATAGCAAAGGGCACAGGGTGAAACACGGCAAGGCTGCCCTTGGTTTACCTACTGAACATCTTCATACTAATTTCAGAAGATTCTAGAAACTTCCAGCTCAATCTCCCAGGAAAGGTCATGCTGAAAGGGCAACAAGCCCCTTGCCCTGCCTTTAAATGAGATCCCAGAGCGAAAGACTCTGCTCTTTCAGGTTTAAGAGACTCGTGGGCAAAGACCCACAAGAAAACCACAAATCTACCACACCTAGTATGGTGCCAACAGGCCCGACCGCCAGCGCCAGCTCGTTACCGTGCTCCTGCCGCGGCGCTGGTCGGCGCTCACGATCTGGGTCCTGAGGATGAGCACCTCCTCCTTGCGCACCTCCAGCTCCTCGTTGGCCAGCTTGAGCTGGTCCAGCAGGAGGCTGTAGCTGTCCGGGGAGCCGTGGCTGGAGTTGTTCTGCGTGGCTTGGTCGGCCACGGCTTTCCTCAGCTCATTCAGGTCATTCTTCAGCTTCTTGTTCTCTGACTCCAGCTCCTGCCTCTGGAAGACAGCCAAGCAGCACCCTCCGTTACTCCCTGGGCCCAGGGCCGCTCACCCCTTCCTCAGCCTGCCCCGTCCACTGAGGAAGCCAAGAGTGATCTTCCCATTTTAACGATGAAACACACAGCAAGAGTTCTGACAGGCATCAAAACAGCCAGCAGTCAAAGCTAAGGCCTGGATTTGAACTCAGGACCCCAAGGTGCAGGCATGAAGTGTCTGACACAAGATGCCTCTGGAGCAGCATTCCCTGAAGTGGTACAACAATGTGCTTCTGAGCACAGGTGGCCGTGAAACCCTTCCTTGTGGAAATGATGAGCTAACAATTTGAAACAACGTGCCGTGAACACAGGACTTCCTAGGACCTGGATATGCTCACACGCCTTGTCACTTTCCAAGGGGAGGGTGTGGACTGTAGGGTTTCCTAAACTCACCTACCTGTCCAGGGAGCTCCCCTGGTTTTCGGGAAGCCCCCTTTTTGTTCTGGATTAATGTTCTAGAGAACATACCAGGAACATGGTTTTGGTCATACAGAAAGCCACTGTCAATGCCAGTGGAGTTTGAAAAACTACCTATAAACAAGGTTACAGGACCCTGGGGCCTTGGCCTTCCACTGTCCCCTGTTATCCATTTCCTGCTGGGCCAGAGTCAAATGCGCTGCAAGATCCTTTGCCCATGCGAGTCTTGATCGTTTCCAAAGTGATTTTATTCCAGTGGCTGCATTTTAACTGAAACTGTATCAGGTGAGGAAGGCATTTATTATCGTCTCTGTAGTAAATACATATTTTCCTCCATTTCAAAGATGAAGGCCCCACAGCATGGGAAGGGAAAGTTATCTCCCTGCGGCTCCACAGCAGACTGGGGCTCAGGTCCCGATTTCCTGCTGCCCGGCTTTGCCATCCGCCCTCCGCTGGGTGAGAGTTCGAGGAAGCCTGTCCCCCGCCAGGGGTCTTACCTTCAGACTATTGTAGGCCAGATCTGCATCTGGATCCGAATCTACGTCATTCTGTGGTTGTTCCACCTGCACGGGCAAAGAAACGAAGGTCAGCATGACCTTCGAGGAAGAGACTCCATGCAAGTGTCTCCGACCACAGTCAAACTTGGCCGTCCTGCCTGCGTGTGACCCAACACCTCTACCCTCCGCAAGTCCTCATCCTCGCTGCCTCCAAAGTACAGCCCCATCCTGAAGGCTACCTTGAAGTGCTCTACAAACAACTCCCTCCCGTCACCACCCCTACAACTTTACTCACAGGATCCACACCAGCTCTTATAGCGTGACCATGTGAAACATTGTTATGAGTTGAACTGTGTCCCCCAAAAGATAACATTGGAGTCTTAAGCCCCGGTACCTGGGAGTGTGACCTTATTTGGAAATAGGGTCTTTGCAGATGTAAACAAGATGAGGTCATTAGGGTGAGCCCTAGTCCAACAGGAGTGATGCCCTTCTAAGGAGAGAAGATGGACACACAGGGCAGATGGACATGGGAAGACCATGGCAGAGAATGGAGTCACATAGCTGCAAGCCATGGAATAGCAGGACTGCCAGCAGCAGCAGAAGCTAAGAGAAAGGCACGAAGCAAACTACCCCCTAGAGCCTTCAAGAGAGCACGGACTTGCCAACACCTTGATTTCTGACTTCTGCCTCCAGGACTATCAGAGAATAAGCTTTTGTTGTTTTAAGCCACCCATTTTGTGGTACTTTGTTTCAGCAGCCCGAGGAAGCTAACACACTGCAAAACTAAATATCTTTTAACGAGGCTAATGAGCTATGCTTAAGTTTATGGGGGAAGAGGGCTCCCATATGTATTTCTGTTTCCCAACTAAACTCTAAGCACCTTGCAGAGGAGCCTGCTGCCTCCATGACGCTCTACAACAGCTGGCCTGCCACAGAGGCTCGATCATGTTGTCTGCCATCTCCAAAGCTAGTGCATGCCAGTGGCAATGTCTGGAATCACAGCCTATTGGGATTCAGCTGAGCCAGGGTTCAACTGTAAGCCTAGTGGCTGTTATCTGGTAGCTATTAGACTTAAATTGCCCAATGAGAAAGGGTAGAAACAGCTCCATATATGGTTAACTGCTTGGAGTAATTTCAAGTAGTGGGCAATGGTGCCTGAATAAGATGGGTTTTTAAAGCTAAAAAACTGATAGAACACTTAATTAGATTACCTAAAAGCTAGCAATGTGAAGTCTAAGGTAAGGCCACCAATAGCTGAGGATGGGTTAGGTGTGCCTGGGCTCGGAGACAGGGACAAGATGTGAGCATCTCCTGTAGCATCCTCCTTCCAGATGAAGGCGGCCTACGTTTACTGCATTGCTTCCAGCCTGCGACCCAGGGGAAGACCTCTCCAAGACACTGGTCGGTCTCTGCTGGGCCTCCATCCTCACCAGTGGTGCAGGGGGAGGGGACTGTTCAGGGTCACACTTAACCTGCTGCCCTAAGGAGAGGCCAGCACTTGTGCTCTATGTAGTGTGGATTTGCCACACAACCACGGATAACTGCTGAGTATAGTAAGTCCTTGGAAATTGGAGATGCCCTACTCAAACTCGAGGGGCTATTAGTTTAAGATGGGCCAGTGGTGGCCAAAGTGACTCTGCCAGGCCCAGGAAAGGGAGCTGGCTGGACGAGAGGTCGAACACACTGAATGCTGGCTGTCACAAAGGCCACACCCTCACGGTGGCTCGGTCACTCCCACACTGATGGTACATCCCACAGGCTTCTCTGCCATTCCTCATTGAGAGCACAGCCTCTGCATCTGAGACCCTGGGCTCGCCCTCTCCAGAATAAAACCCAGGTAGCTCATGATTCCTCTTGGGACCAACTATGAATCCAAGAACTTGACCTCTGAAAGCTCAATTTCAGGTCCTATAGAGGGATGTCATATTCTCCACTGCCCCACTGCCTTTCTTACTAAACATAAGGCCATTCTCCTTAAACAGACACCCTCAATATATACTACAGTCCAAGCCTACCATTTGAACTCTTGGTAAGTGGTTATGTTTTGAGGAAAGAGATACTCTTTTCATTTGGTATCAAGATAAATGGAAGTTCCAAAGCCAAGATTCCAAAATCTACTGGCATTTCCATGACAAGGAACCCGGAGAATCTTTGGATACAGCTGGGTGGGACAGAAACTGTTATTCCAGGCACTGTCTGATGCCATCTGTGTAGCTTTTCATATATTTGTTTTGCACTTGCCTGTCAGAGCAGCTTCCCTTCTAATTGAATGGATCATTTATAAACCTAATCCTTTCCCTCCCCATTCTGAATCTAATCCACCTGAGAGATTTAAATCCATCAGGAAGATTTATCTCCCTATTCACTGTTTGTAGAAAAAACCCCAAAATTTGCTAGCAATACAGATCAGAATCTGCATCAGACTTGATTGGAAAGGGAACACAGGTGTTTCAAAAGGAGACTGTGCAGAGGTGGGGGTTGAGGATGGGGGTGACCAGCAACTGGCAAATCAAGCCTGAGCGCAGCCCCACTGCCAAACCCACTATAAGGTCAGCTAATGACATGGCCCACGTCAGAACTGGCCTTCTGTCCCATTAGAAGTGGTTCTTGTACCTCTCCACAGAAATACAAAATGGTTCTCATCTCATTAGCACTGCTATATTCAATGGGCTCTATTCCTATAGCACCAATCTATACTCAACTTTGCATTTATTTCAGCACTACCAATGTTATTTCTTTCTTACTTTTCACCTGTGGTCTGTCTGGTACTCCCAAGCTAGATTTTAAATTCTCCAATGGCTAGTGATTTCTCTTACATTTTTACCTCTTTTCATTTAATAAACATTTTGCATATCTCCTCCCATAAATCTGGCACTAGCATAGTTCTGAGAGTAGCACAGGTGCCCAACAAGTCCTTGAGATAGAGCAATTACTTCTGGGGCCACTAAGGTTTGAAACAATACCCTTTCAAGACCCAAGAGGCTGCTGACAATCTTGCTTGAGGTGAGGGTGCAGCCATGGGAGAGAAGGATGTATGACACACACCTGGTTTGCTCCTGACCCGTGGGGGCTCAACTCAAGCCCACGCCAGATCCCAGGTATGAAAGGGAAACGAGTTTTCTCTGCTAAAGTTCGACCTCTGCTGTACTATTTGTACTTTTATCACACACCCCAGTCCTCCTAGCATGAGCTCATGCCACAATGCTACAGACCTGCCATACCACCCCCTCCCAGCTTCACCAGTGGAAATCCTTCGCCCTTGGGGAATTACAGAGCTCACTGCTGTCCAGCTGGGTGGGGCGGGTCACTTGAAGAGAAGACTCAGCATGACTCCAAGACAAGATGAAGGGGCTCTCTGAAACCCAGCACCAGCATGATCTCACGTGGTCACACTTGTCCCATAAGCCCTGGTGGCATGAACTAGAGCTTTCTCTCATCCAGGTACCACAAAGGTACCCGGCCTTTCACGCACCTGGACTTTCTTGCTGTCTTGCTGCTCTCTCTTCTCCAGTTGCACCTGCAGCTTCTTCCTCTCCTGCTCCAGCTCCCGCACTCTCTTCTGCAGCTTCAGGAAGACAGTCATGTCCATGGCTGCCTTCTCCAGGCCGATTTCCTTCAAAGGAAAACAGGAGCAGGGAAAAGGAGGCTGTCAGAGCACGAACACCTAAGGAAACGCAGCACCTCACTGCCTACCTCCACCCGCAGCCATCCATCTCCCCTCCTCTCCCAGCCATCAGTCGGCGTCTCAAATACAAAGCCAATGCCAACCAACTAGCATTTCTCATGTCAGAGTTAGTGCTCCAGGCTCTTTTTCTGTCTGGATAATGTCTGAGTCTCGGCCATTTATATTCTTCCTGTGTGAGCCACTTAAAATGACCAATCATATGCCCCAAGAAGAAATGGATAAAGACACAGCTACTTTCTTCGGAAGTTAAGAGAGCCCAGTTCTGGAAAATGGTCTCACACCAGAGAAACCATAAAACTTGGGACAGCACGCTTCCTGATGAAGAATCCATGTAGTTTCTAGTCACTACAGAGGTGCCATCAGCCACTGCTTGATTTCGCCTTGAAACAGAACCAACACTTGCCCTGCCATGGAACCCATTTATCCAGCAGATCGTAAAGCATCAATTTCCCAGATTTTATTTTTCCTCCCAGATTCACACCTGGGCTTGCTCTCCAGGGCTCTGTAATATCTAGGTGCAGGTGTACCAATGTGTATCTGCCCATGAACAGGTAATGTATATGAGCATATGCACATGGATTTTTAAAGCACATGTATGGAATGTGTAACAATTTGATACCACCAGCATTTAACGAGCACTTCCGGTTTAGCCAGCATTGGACCCGTCTCGACTTTCTTGAAGAACACAAGCCCAGGGATGGCAGTGCTTTTATCTGCATGAAAATAGCCACACACACAAACATCGGGGTAGTGTGTCTGGAGTTCAGGCAGGCTGAAGCCTCCAGTCACCTAGACTTAGAAGACAGCAATGCAAAGCCAAGGGCCATAAAGCCAGCATTTATTAAAGGCTGACCAAGTGCACACAGCAAGCAGCAAGCCACACAGCAGTGCAGGGCAGAGAGCGGGCCCTTCAGTCCCCAAGACATCCTCTTCTTTCCTTCTACCCTCTGCTCCATCACTATCACCACTCACCACCTTTTATTTTCCTTTATAGCACTTAGCAGTACCTGCAATTATAGCACACATTTCTTCCTTAACTGCTTATTATCTAATTCTCTATCAGATAAGCTCCAGGAGGGCAGGGACCTCCCCTGGCTCAATCACCACTGTTTCTCCACTGCCTACCAGGGGTGCCTGGCATGAAGACGTGCTCAAACACGTTTGTTTTCATAACTGGCCCTCTTCTCCATCTATCTGCACATGCTTTATAAGGTTTTATGTGCTTTTGACTTTATTTTCAAATGCCAGAGGAAAAACCTTGTCTACCTACCTTTGACAAAATTACACACAGACCACAAAGCCCACTGTGTGGTACATTATTCAGTGACTCCAGGAGGCTATTACTGACAAAGACACAGTTACCGAGCATACTTCCATTCCAAATATTTGTTGTTGTTCTCTGGGTTTTATCCACCTTATAAGTTGGAGGAACAATATTCTTATGTGATAACTGATATTACTATATGCACTGTGCCACTGAATGGGAGTGATACATTGCATCTATTTTAATGATAGCTGTTTCTTCTTAGGCCAGCCATTTCAGCTCTCTGCATCTGTTTCTCAGTTTTGCAAGAGAAAACATGGATCTACCTTCCTCCCTTCTGTTGGGTAAAGTGAACAATAATGTATTGCTTTGCATAGTAAATGTTAACTACATAGTATTGCTTCTAAATCCACTGCCGTTCGAGTGATCCTGCGTTCAAGAATTAGCCCTTGGACACTCTGGTCACCACTAAAAGAATAGTAAATATCTCCTGGGCAGCTGCTCTACACAGGGAATAAACAGTTGCTCTAGAAGAGGATAGCAGCCAAGAGCCTGTGGCACTTACCTCCACCTGCTGGAGAGCATCTTCAGTGTCTCCGATCTCAGACGTGGAGATGGAGGGGTAGTTGGAGTCAGATTCTAAGCTACTCTGGTTCGATGGGTTCCGCCTGTGGCCTGGAGTTTGCTTTTTGAGGAGAAAAAAGTGACAACTCATAAGGAACTAATGTTAGGAAGAACTGCTAAAAGAGCAGCAGGCCCTAGAGTTGGCACCTGCCTCATCTGTCAACAAGAACAGGTGGCATTGCTTCCTGGAATGATAACTAGTTAGAGCTAGTCCCACAAAAACATTTCACCGCAGTTCTTACAGACATCCATCTAGCTAACCAACTCCACGACAAGTAGAAGAGAACACAGCTCCACAGTAAGGACTGAGTTCCCTTGTCTCACAGTGAAATGCAAATCCATAAGCTTTGAGCTAATTTCTTAGAAAAGTCCTGGGGAAACAACCTTCCACTCCAGTCTTGCACGTTACCTACCCACCTCCCTCCTGAAAAGAACGTTGCAAACCTGCCTTCAATGGCCCCCCTCTTCCTTCAACCAGTACTCCAATTTTGTTTATGAAAATTGTAGCATATTAGAAATAGAGTTTTCTATTTATAGTGTTCATTTACAAAATACCTTTTTTTGGCATTTAATTTGGTTTTCAGAGTGAAAACTGAGCTTGGTAGGCAAATTTTAGATTTCTATATATGTTACTATTCAGCTTTTCTTCCTGCTTTCTATGTAATTAACTTATTTCCTCTTGTTTGGATATGCATTTCTGGAGGAAATGTTTATAGGGGTAAAAAATAGCAAATCCTAAAATATCAAGTGTTCCTTGATTCTCCTGCTTGAGAAAAAAAAATCCTAAAATATCATGAAATTATTTCTACATATACTGCATTTCATTGGAGGTTAGGAGACCTGATCTCTAGGCACTTGCAGGCCTGTCTGCTGTGCGCACCACTGAGGCTGAGATTGGAACTCCCGCACGCCATCACTATTTCAACACAGGGATCGTCCCAGCACAGGAAACAGAAAAGATAACATACATTTGGGTGGAATTTTCCTTAAAGTCATAACTGAGATCTTTGTATGACTGTGAGGTTAGAAAAGGACCTGTCCTTAGGAATGAATCGCCCAGTCCGGCTACTTCCTTGTGTGATTCCCCCTATCTGCAGGGAATGGCAAGAACAGACGCTGTGCTCACAACACACACACCCCGAGCACCGCAGCGTGCTAGAGGGCGGTGCATGCGAGTGAGGGTTTCAAAGGCAGATGCAGGCTGAAGCCCTGCCCTCCTTGCCTTTATGATGGTGAGCTCGTCCCGAAGGTTGTCGAATCTCTGCTCCAGCCGCGAGTATTCCTTCACCAGGTTCTGGTACCGGGATCGCTCCTCCTCCAGCTCTTTCTTCATCAGGAGATTTTCCTTCATGGAGTCCTGAGCAAATTCCTCTGGAAAGCAAGCACACCAAGCTGCAGTGTTTCTGGATGATTCCCCGCACACGTACTGACTCACACACTCTGATTAACCTCTCACTAAAAGGCTGCACAGGATGAGCTCGCCACAGAGGCACTCGATGAATCTCCTCTGCTGCAGAGGGGAAGCTCTTTACTCCGGTTTACGTCTTGGCAGAGGGGAAGAAAGCCCCTGCTTGTGAGGAGGTGGGGAGGGAGGAGCCGGCAGCGTTACGTGAGAGCTTGCTCGGTTAACGCACCAGCTTCTCTTCTGCCAACTGTCACGGCAACCACTGCCGGCGTTCCTGGAAGAACCAAACTCTATTCCACCTTTTCCTTCCCTATTCCCGATCTTTCAAGTGCTTGGCGCACAGGGAGATTTGGCCAAAGGTTCGGCTGGGAGGAAGGCAAATAGACGACGTGGCTGGGTTTTCTCCCTGCCAAAACTTACTATTCATACTAGCGGAAAGGAAAATATTTTCAAAGGGAAATTGAAAAACAGTTTGTTTTCAACAAGATGGGATGGCAAGTCATGTGGCTCAATTCTGTCATGATACGGGTGAGGAACCTAGGGGTGGGAGAAGGGAGTGGCCAAAGGTCACGCTGAGCTGGGTAAGACTGGTCCCTGCTGCTTTTCCACAGCTGAGTGGCACATGGGGACTGATGGCGGCTCAGGAGCTGGTGGGGGCTTGAGAGGGGCTGACTGGGGTCTGATTTAAGACCCCGTCTTTAGCAAACATTAGCAGATGACCTCCTGGGTAGAAGAAACCATCGCAGGTACCACAGGCATGAAAGAAATGTAAAACCCAGCAACACAACAGCTCCTGAGTTCTCACTGTGTGTTAAGCACCCTCCTAAGCACTTCACCTGCAGCATCTTGCTCCCTCGCGTGAGCCCCCCGAAGTCTGTACCTTTATGTCCATTTTGCAGATCAAGAAACTAAGGGCCTGCTCAAGGCCACACAGTGGCACATGGTAGAGTCACGCCTTGAGTGGTCTCCCTGACTCTAAGCCCCATGCACTACATTGTCCATTACAAGTGTGTCTCGCCACATTAAACTCTTGAGACCAAACGTCACAACACGATCTTAAGGATCACCGTTCTTTTTTTCACCGCCATCTATTAAAGCTCTCCTCCCACTGCAGCATCCTAACTGCGTGCTTGCTAGGAATCTTTGGGGGAAAATTAGCAAGATCAAAATCCCAAAGAAAACTCAAGCATTTTGGTACTTACCTTTTGACCGGCACAGGATTTGGTTGTTAAGCTGTTCTTTCTCATCTTTCAAGAGAGCATTCTCTTGCTCTAGGTCTGCAACTCGCTGAAAGAGAAAGCAACAGGGAAAAACAGTTTGGTGATGCTAGGCAAAGGAGAAGCTCCTTTTGTGGGGTTTGAATTTTAACAGGTCATATGTAAATGCACCCTGTATTTAAGAAAGTTGAATTGGCCAAAGCTGCTCTCATTTTAAAGGAAAAATTGTATGCTGAAAGAAAAATCCCATTAAAACAAGACAGATGAGCTCAGCTAATGCCCATAAAAACATCATGAAAAGTCTACAGCAAGCTCACATGCCTTATTGGGGAACTTATAGAGAGAACAGGCTTTCATGTTCCTGTGTTTGCCCATCTTGCTAAATTTTGAGTTCTCAAATCCAAGTCTCAAGAAAGGCAAAAGCTCACCATGAACAAAGCATATCTGGTCTTCACCCACTTGCCCTTCCCTGTCGTACTAGCCCAGTCCAAATCCCGGGAAAGGGAAGGAGACTTGCTATGGACATCGGACTATCCAGTCTAGTGTTTGGTTGCTGATGCCACTGCCAAAGAAAGCCAAAATGAGGTGAATACTTAAAAAAAAACAAAAGAAGAGGAAATAGATACTATTATAATTAAAGAAAAATGGTCTGTTCAAAGAAGATTTAAAACGGTGTGACACAAGTTTTCAAAAAATTTAATTTTTACTATTATTGGAGCAACTATTTGTAGGGATTTTAAAAAATGCAATGACTCAGACATGTATTCTAAAAAATTTGAAATCATTGGTTGGTACAAAGGAAGATGAGAAAGGGCATATTTCTTTTATAACACGGGGGCTAACTTGCAATTGATCCAGCTGTGTGCTTGGAACCCCTGCAGATTCATTCTGCAGGTGGCCAACAAGTAATTTTCCCCACTAAACTCACATCCCTACCTTGGTGACACAGATGAAGAAACTGTTGAGCATTGTGAAAACCACACAGGGAGAGAATGAGGAACACGTGCCCCTCAAAATTCAGGCCTCCAGACTTGAGCCCTCGCTTCCCTGGTGGCCTGGCTGAATCATCACCTGTCACTGCAGGATCAACTCCTGTGATCATAGATGTCGCATATGGCAAAGTAGGTGAGATTGACAGCCACATGGGTCCTGGGCTCTATAACTCTCAGTTTCCCCCTCTGTAAAACTGACACCCAATACACAGGGTTGTTCTCCCAATTAAATAAGATGATGTGTGCAAAGTACTAAACAGCAGGTGCCATATGTATCAGTTGATAGATATATGTGTAACAGATGGGCCTACATTACTTTTACTAGGCACTAAGTGGAAACATACTTTAAAATCATTTCACCACTTACCAAAATCTTGAATTAGTATCTGTTTTTCACAAATTCTTCCAAAAAATAGAATAGGAAGCACACTTCCCAATTCATTCTATGAGGCCAGTATTATTCTGATACCAAATCCAAACAATTACAAAAAAAAAACAAAAACAAAAAACAACTACAGACCAGTATCTGTTACAAATATAGATTCAAAAATCCTCAACTAAATAACAGCAAGTAAGTGTGCATGATAAAAATGCTCAACAAACTAGAAATAGAAGTGAACTTCCTCAACTTGATAAAGGGCATCTTCAAAAATCCATAGTTAATACTGTGTTTTATGGTGAAAGGCTGAATGCTTTTCTCCTAAGATCAGGAAGAAGACAAGGACATCTGCTCTTGCCACTTCCATTCAACAATGTACTGAAGGTTCCAGCCAGGGAAATTAGGCAAGAAAAATAAAAGCATCCAGAATGGAAAGGAAGAAGTAAAATTATTTCTATCTGCAAATGACACTATCTTGTATACAGAAAATCCTAAGAAATCTACTTAAAAACTATTAGAACTAATAAGTTCTGATTGCAGGGTATAAGGATCAATATACAAAACTCAATAGTATTTCTACACACCTGCAATAAACGATCAGAAAAAGAAAATAACAATTTCATTATAATAGCATCAAAAAGAATAAAATGCTGAGGAATAAATTTAATAAATATAAAATTTATATTCTAAAAACTATAAAACACGGTTGGAAAGATCTTAATAAATGGAAAGACATGCTGAGGTAATGGATCAAAGGACTGAGTATTGTTAAGATGGCAAAATTCCTCAAATTGATCTTCAGATTCAACGTACATCCTTATCAAGATCCTGGATGGCTTCTTTGCAGAAATTAACGAGCTGATCCTAAAATCCACATGTAATATATAGGGATGCAGAATAGCCAAAATACTCTTGAAAAAGAACAACAAAGTTGGATGAATCACACTCTTAACTGCTGCAACTTACTATAAGATACAGTAATAAAGACAGTGTGAGCCTGGCAGCCTGGGTCCAGTCCCGCGTCCGGAACCACTGTGCCAACACACCTCCCGACAGTTCAGCAGGCAGACACGTGAAGAATGGCAACGAGCAACCTAGAGCGGGCCTCAAAAGACTGCTTTCGACAACAGGAGCTGCAGGAAGGAGGGAACTGGTGTGTGGCTCAGGGACCAAGAAGGACCAGAGGGAGGAAGAGGGATCTGAGCTGAACCTGAGAAGGAGGGAAGGACTTCTGATGCGAGGAACAGGGAGGAAGCCCCAGGCTTGGAGAATGACAGAATGAAGAAGCCAGAAGGGAAGACCCCATAAAGAGAGAGGTTTATACGAAGAACGAGCAGGAAATCCAGGCAGAAACTGCGGTGTCTTAGGAAGATTAATTTGGCAAGAGCCAGGGAGATGAACCAAAGAGAGAGCAGACTGGTGGCAGCGAAGTCCTCCTTTTCCCTGGAAAAAGTCACCATCTTCCTAAGTCTCACAGAGTACTAAGGAAAAAACCCCTTTCTTGTCCACTCAGCAAAGAGAACGTAGCTCCTTTGCTCCGGGCAGGGAATTAGACCCCATTTCCTACCTTTCCACGCTGTGCACGGCCCTCAGCAGGGATGACACTTCTAATTCTGCGAAATCTTATAGGGCTTACCTTGCCCACTCTGACAGTAAACTTCCTTCCAAGAAAGCTCAGTATTAATTTGCTTTTTAAACTAGGAGGTAAGATGTTAAAACAAAAGTCGACCATCAACACGCTTTAGATAGTAAGGCTACTTGGAACGATGACTAAAAATTCTCCCAAACAGTCCAGTAAACGTGATTTAGTGTGTCCCCATCCTGCATCCATAGTAGCTAAAGTGCCTAAGACAGAGCTGTTCATCTCCCCAGGGGGTTCAAGGGCTAAGGTTGTCCTTGAGATCAGAAAACACTTCCTGACCTTCCCCCCACCCCCTCTCCTACTGTTCTCCTTGCTGCTCCCTCGGTATGAGGCCAGCAGCCTCCTTTTCAGTCCTCAAACCTGCTTACTCCCACTCCCAGCCTGTGTACTTGCTGCTACACCTGTCACCTGCTCCCCAGAAATCCCACGGCTCACCTCCCTCAGTGTCTTTTCTGCAAGACCTCCCAAACCACCCGCCCCCCGGGGTTGTTCTCTATCCACTCCCCTTTATTCTGCTTTATTTTTGTTTACAGCCTTTAGTGGATAACTTGTGTCTGCCTGGACCTTCTTCCCCAACCCTCAAACATTTAAGCTCCATAAGAATGAAAAATACTTAAAAACAATAAATGTTTACTTACACACCAGTGTATACAACAGTGCTTAACACATACAGGCACTCAAAGACATGCTGAATGAAAGACCATGAACTTCTATGACCTCTGCAACAATGTTCCTCCATGAAGATGGGTTACGGTCCCTTTCCTAATAGCCGTCTGCCTCATTATGAACCATGAATCCTGGAGCCGCCGAGAGCAGAATTCCGAGTTGCACCTAGTGACAGTCATCCTGCTCTGCACCGTTTGGAAGAAGGCTGAACACATTCCATTATGAGCCCCAACCCCTATCTCTCCAGCCAGATCTACTTCTACTGGAAAAATCCAAACCCTTTGTATTGGAACTAAGCAAGGTAGCCAACTAGTACCTGGTGGTTCTATGACTAATGTCATGGCAATGTATGAGCCAACGCCACCAGTGTGAGTGCTCAGAGCCTGGGGGCCTGCGAGCTATTCCTCACGAGGGCCAAAAGACCCTTGGTTCACAAGCAGGCTTCCTGGCTGCAGGCTTCTCCTCCTCACCCACCGCAACCCTGCACCCAGCTAGGCCTTGCTTTGGCCCCACCAAGAAGCCTTCAGAGACCAGGTGAGGTGGCTCATGCCTGTAATCCTAGCACTCTGGGAGGCTGAGGCGGGTGGATTGCTCGAGGTCAGGAGTTCGAAACCAGCCTGAGCAAGAGCGAGACCCCATCTCTACCAAAAATAGAAAGAAATTAATTGACCAACTAAAAATATACATACAAAAAATTAGTAGGGCATGGTGGCGCATGCCTGTAATCCCAGCTACTCGGGAGGCTGAGGCACAGGAGGATCACTTGAGCCCAGGAGATTGAGGTTGCTGTGAGCTAGGCTGATGCCACGACATTCACTCAAGCCTGGGCAACAAAGTGAGACTCTGTCTCTAAAAAAAAATAAAATAAAATAAAAAATAAAATAATAAAGAAGCCTTCAGAACAGATTCTGGATGATGAGCTATTGCCTCTGTGCTGAGGGCAGCCCTGGGTGCCACCTCTCTTTCACTAGGGCCACCAAACAGCACAGCTGCACAAAAGCAGCCACTGCAGGGATCACTGAAGCTTCAAAAAAGAACAAGATGTACACATTCCACAGGCTAAATGGGAACGAGGCTTGGGGCATGGGCGTGGAGTACCTTGGAGAGGCCAAAGTGATGGATACCTTTAGCAGGCAAGGATATCATCTGACTCACACAGCCGGGGTGTGATGGTGCTACCCTGGGCTCTGTAGACAGAGATGACTTCCTGCACACAGGGAGATGAGGCAAAGGCAGGGTGGCCACCTGGGCTGCCAATTAACATTGTCAGGGGTGGGGGCCCAAAGTTTTCCAGGATGCCAGTTCCAACAGAACATTTGCTGCTTTTGCTGATGGAAACATCCAAGCCACGAATTAAACATCTACTAGCAGTTAGCTCCCTCCCCGCGCTTGCCTTGTCTCATCTATCTTGTTCAATGCAGAGCAGGCCCCTGCTCCAGCCCAGCAGGAAACCAAGTGTCTGATTATTCAGCATTTATTAAGACTGGACACGGTGCCCTTGATACATATGAAATCCTGACTAGGCAGAGAAGATGCCCCCCACGCCCTGCCCCAAAGCCAGCCAGCCTGTCTATCTACCCTCTACCACCAGAATAAAAAGGTTTTGAAGACCCTGGAGAAGGAAGAATGTTTGCTTCTACTTTTCCTTTTCCTGGAAAGTAACAGACATTCCACTTGATGAATCATCTCAGGCTGGTTTCTTGGGATGTGTTTATGTTTGGAGTCTACCAAAGGGGCTCTTGCTCTGCCTTTGCTCCTGTTGTTCCCCTCCTTGTAGTGTTGTCTTGCCAATTCCCAGCTCTAATTTTAGATAAAATTAGACCTAGGCCAACACACTCCTAGGAAATCATAGCAATATTTTTAAGGAGAGGAGGGGGGAGGTCCACTGCTCCATTTTGCTCTGCCGAGGAAGATTTTCATATTACAAACTCTTATGGCTCCCTTAGATGGGGATTTGGATATTTCAAAAGTGCTTTGAGTCCCCACACCACAGCATTTAGCAGGCAGGGAGGCCGGGGAACTGATGAATCAAGTGCTATCTGTGGGGGTGGAGCTAGGTGAGACCCCAGTTTGTGGACCTACTGAGCAAACAGGCTTTGCAGGTGTCTCACCTGACCAGCACACACATGCAGGGAGCTTTCTTTTCTTTCCTTGCAGGGGCACCAGTCTCAAGAGCTCTCCCAGTTCTAACCTCGGCCCCTTCTTTCTGGCTGTGGATTCTGCCATCTTGTTTTTATTCACATAGCAGGGCTGCCATCCATCCATCTACTCCAAAGGGTGAGCAGATCCCAAGTGTGAAATTCTATGGTTTGTAGGTTGTAGGTTTACAGCTATATTTTTCCAGGTGTTTCCAAGCACCACAAGGCTTTGCTCTAAAGAATGCCGTCTACTTCACGCCTCGTGGTGGGCAAGCTGGCAGGTGGTTTATCTGGGAAGAGGGTCTTGTGATGCCTCAAAGCAACACATCACGAGAGTGGCTTTTTATGTGCCAGTCTGGCTGCACTGGGAAGCCATGCCCTACCTTCCTCTTTGCCTAATCCCATCTGGATCCCAGCTCTGGCCCCTGGAGACCCCTGGGGTCTGGGTGAAGTCGGTGGCTGTTGGCGCTAATGCTCTGCCTTGGGTGGGAAAACGGTGCACGCAAGCCCAGCACAAGCTGGTTCTGTGCCCTTTCCCCTCCAGTGGAGTCGGCGTGTTTCTTGGCCATGTTTGAGGGCTGAGAAGGAAGAGGGGACAGAAGACAGAAGGATGCCTGAGCAACACTGAGGGCCTCTAGTCCTTCCAGAAGCCATCAAACACAAGCTCATGGGTACAGCCAGGTATAAGTCCAGAAGGGGCTTTGAAGACAATTTGGACTGACTTTAAAATACACCTACAGATGAGAGAACTGCAGCCAGTGAGGTTTTCTGCACATGCTTAGTAACAGCAGAGTGGGGTGAGAGTCCGGGGATGACAACGCAGGGCCCTTTCTACGGAAGCACCCAGTCCACCCCCGCCATCCTCACTCAATCTCTCCCTCCTTGTGTCTCTCTCTGGCAGGCACATACCACCCACGTGGGCAATGCGTGGCTTTCCCCATGGCTTGTGGCCTGTAGAGATGGCAGGAGAATGGCAGTGTCCCCAGTCTGTAAGGGGCTCTCTGGGGACCCCGTGGGACTTTCTTGATTGCAACAGCTATCCTGTAAATGGAGCAGGATGTCTGTGTATCCTGACGTTTGGGGGAGTGGGGCCAAACCCCAGGAAGTTCTATGTCATGGGGTAGGGAGTGATCGCACAGAGCACACCAGCTGGAGTGAGTGAGCCAGGCTGGGTCCGTCACTCACTTTGCAGCCGAACGCCCTATCGCACGACGCTTCAGCCTGGCGAGGGGTGCCGGAAACTGCCCCCAACCCTGTAGGCAGCGTCAAGAGCAGCCATGGCCTCTGTCACAGTTCTCTTGCCCAACAACATGCAGGCCACAGAGCCAGTGCAGGGACTAACCCCAGACCATCAGAAAGCTACACAAAGGTTAATGCTGTATGACTCTCTCCGGGGATGGCAGAGTGAACGGACACAACCTCATTTGGGCTCCCAAAAGCTCGCCACTGTCTGTCTGAACACAGACGGGTGCTGAGTCTGTGGGCACGAGCCCTGGGCAAAGGCCATGGCCATTTTTCAGCTAGGAGAAGGAACAGTCTCTGCCGGGTGGCTCTGGTGGCCTGCCCACCGCCAGCATCCACCCCTGGCCTCGAGCTCACCTTTCTCAGCTCGTCCTTCTCCCTGCCGTGGGCATCCTCTAGGACCTTGCGCTCCGAGTGGGCCCTCTGCAGCTCGCTGCGCAGCGTCTCCACCTCCTCCTGCAGCCTCAGGCTGGGGTCCCCGCCTTGGCTCTGTTGGCGGCGCGCCAGCTCCTTCTGCAGCCGCTCTACCTCCATGGTGTATGCGGAGGTGGCCGTGGAAAACTGCTCCGACAGCGTCTTGAACTCTTTGCTCTGTGGATAGCATCGGCGAATGGGGAGAGGAGAGAAGGAGAGGGTTACTTTTTGCCAGGAAAAGGCACAAAGGCAATCAAAAAAGGAACTCCCAAGGTGGAATTAAATCTTGCAATGTTACATGCTCGAGCGCTTTCCTGGCATCTTCCTAACAAAACTCTCTTGTGAACCTAGGAGAAATGGAGTGAAACAGAAAATTGCAACATGCACGTTAAAATAGTTCAAGGAGCTTGCATGAGCGCGAGCGTGGCTGGTCGTGGTGGGTTGTCCTCATCCAGTTGGACAGATCCCACACCTGGTTTGTAAGTTGCAGGAAAGGAGCTGCCTTCCCAGATCCGCCGCCTTTGCTTTTCAGGTTTCCCTGGCTCTTTACCATGGAGCCCTCCTGCCTGTGGACTCACTGGCACAAAGAGCTGCAACCTAATCGCTGGCCCCGAGACAAAGGACCCCTTCAACATCCCCTCTTCCAAGGAGGCCCTCCACGGGGCGCTGGGATCATTCTCGCCACCTGTCAGCCACGCTTACTCTGTAAGACCGTGACTCTGGAAACCAATGCCTGGCAGACCTCGTCTACACCACGCCCCTGCCGACAAGGCGTCTGACCACCAACTCATGCAGGAAGCATTCCACCAGGTCCGGAGCCCTGAGAACCTCATGCTGGTGGCAAGTGTTCATCTAAATTACTGGCAGAAATTGAGGCAGCCAGAGTTGAGAGAGCATCAGCTGAAAGTGGCCAGTGGGGGAAGTGGAGAGGAAGGAGGAGGGTTCTTCAAGTAATCAAGCAAGCAACAAACAGGCAATGATTATCCTCTGTTGCTGTGGTCCACAGGAGCCCCAAGTAGAGCAGAGCTACTGGCTAACACACCCATAAGCAGGAATTATTCAATTCACCTGAGAAATTAAACTTCACTGAGAGCAGTGACAAGCAGCAAAAGAAAAGCTGCTGGACCCATACATGCCATGCATGCTGTGGGACCTCGCGTGTGACCCGCGTGTTGGTCCCAAGCAGTACATTTCCTGCATTGTTAAAGAATGAGACCCCACTCTGTGGGAAAATTCCCATTACAACCTGATACATACTCAGGCTTGGTCTCGCTGTCAGTCTTGCTCTAAAGAATCACAAAGAAGAAATCCAATTAGGCACCATCCATTTAAAACCCTAATCAGCATGTGTACTGCTCACTCCGACCTGGGTCTCCACTGGAGGCTGATGGTCTTTGCACAGGGGAATGCGGCACAGAGAGGGAATGCATGCTCGACTAGCACCCTCTGATTTCCTCTCTGCTCTGGGCTGGAAGCAAAGTTCAGCCTAGCCATCAACTTCAGGAGACACGGCCTGCATCACATCACCAGGAGTAGGGGGAGGACAGTGCTGAGGGGTCCCTAGGCGCAGCTGGTTGGGGTATGGAGAGAGGCACACATGGTGGCGGTGGGTGGGGACACAGGCACACCCTACCCTGCCATCAACAATGTGATACCTCAGGCCCCCAGTGCAAAGTACGATGTGTCTAGGAGGCCCGGCTTTGCTGATCCTGACACCTGCCCGAGACCAGGCTCAGGGACGCTGGCGAGTGGAGTGGCTGGAGCTGGACAGAGCCAGCTTGGATCTCAGCTCTGCCTTTGCCCAGGGAGCACATGTGATCTAGCCATCCAACCTTTCCACGCCCCGGCATCCTCATGTGTAACACGGGGATAATAGTAACTCCTGCCTCACTGGGTAGTTAGGAAGATTTAGGGAGATAAAGTGCTTAGCTGGGTGCCTGACACACAGGAAGTGTCAATAAATGTCACTATCGTCATTGTTCAGAGTTACCTAGGGAGTCCCCTCAACAGAAGTCTGTGCTGGCTGCCTGGGGTGTGGGGGGAGGTCCCGAGCAGCAGAACCTGGACAGCCCCTCACCTCACCATCATGGGCATCCAAATGCAACCACTAAGGCACGTGACACTGTGCACTCTGTCCTGGTTGTATGACCTCAACCAGGAAGGCCCCAGGAGGACTCATCCTCACACCTGCGAGTGTCACAGCTCTACAGCCCAGCCAGGCACAGGGCCTAGCGTGGTACACTCCCTCCCTCCCAGTCCCCCGATACCATCCCTGGGACACTACTGCCCCTGCAGTCCCCCCAGTGGGACAAGAAGGAGAGGTGAGAGACCGTGATATTGACAATCCTGACACTGTGTAGGCTTAAGCTAAGGTATGTGTGTCTATTTAACCAAAACATGTAAAAAGTAAAAAATGTAAAGGTTTTAAATAAAAAAGTTCATGGAATAAGAACACAAAGAAAATATTTTTGTACAGCTATACAATGTGCCTGTGTTTTAAGTGTTACTACGTAAGAGTCAAAAAATTTTTAAAAAATGTAAAAGTTTATAAAGTAGTTATAGTAAGCTCAGATGAATTTATTATTGAAGAACAAGATTTTTAATAGATTTAGCGTAGCCTAAGTGTGCAGTGTTTATAAAGTCTGCAGTAGCGTAGAGTGATGTCCTACGTTCATATTCACTCACCACTCACTGGGACTCACCCAGAGAAACCTCCAGGCCTGCAAGCTACATTCGTGGCAAGCTCCCTATACAGGTATGCCATTTTTAAAAATATTTAATAACTTATCTTTGACTGTACCTCTTCTGTGTTTACATATGTTTAGAAACACAAATACCATTGTGTTACAAGTGCCTGCAGTGTTCAGCACAGTCACATGCTTTATAGGTGTGTAGCCTAGAGCAACAGGCCATACCATATAGCCTGGGTGTGTAGCAGGCTGCACCATCTACCTTTGTGTAAGTACGCTCTATGATGTTCACACAACGATGAAACTGCCCAACAAACCATTTCTCAGAACATATTCCTATTAAGTGACACATGACAACATATGAATGCTCTTGTGATCATAAAATATTAATCTGCCATATTTACTGAGTGCCTACTAAGTGTACTGAATCAAGTTGATTTAAAAGGCTAATGACTGCAAAGATTTGTCATTTTTTTCAGATAAAAAAATAAGTACAACGTTACACACAAAAGGGTCTAAGAAACTTGACTCCCATTACAAATAAATCGTAAGTTCAACCGGCTTAGTTATTCTACATGTGGGCTTAAATGCAGTCAGACTTGCAGAGCTGATAAATGGGCTACATTATCTTGGTTGAATAATGTCACACACAGGTCTACACCAGGGACATTGTAAAAAATGCTCCTAAGAACTGGCACTGGGTTTATTGCTGAAGGATATTGTGAAGGATGTAGCTCATTACATCAGAGTATGAAAGCTCACGGGAAAAAAACCTCAGCACCAGGGACAGCTCCGATGCTCCAAACTACATACTTTCTCTTTCCAGAACTCTCAAGCCACCCCATTTCCTTCTTTCTGCTGTTTGCTTAGGATCTCTGTCTGTCTGTCTGTCTCTCTCTCTCTCTCTTTCATTGCAAGTATTCTTTGTCCAGCGGAAACTCCGTCCACTACCCCATGCTGCTCTGACAAATACCTCAATGCACCTTAGCCTGGGATGACCCTGACACATGTGAATCCTTTCCTTCCAGTTCAAGAACCTCATGTGAAAAACCCCAAAATAAAACCAAAAAAATCCCAGAACAATACAAAAAAAAAAGAAAAAGAACCTAGTGTGGCACAAGAACAGCTGCCTGAACTGTCTCTAGGAATTGCAGGAACGAAACCGGTCACTCCTGAACAGCCAGCCCTACATGCTAAGAAGATGCGATAAAACACTATCTCTAAAGAGCTGGTAACGGGGATCGTGCAGATGATTCTCTCAACTCCCGGTCACGTGCCCCGCTGTAAAATGCCAGCCAGTCCCACACGACGCTCTCTGAGCATGAGCCCAAACCAACGGTGCGAGTCTCCCTCAGACTGAGGAGTTCTCCTCACACATTGTGACAGTTGCCCAGTGGGCAGAGATCTTGTAATTTTGTCAGAGGTGGCAGAACAGACCCTGAAACCAGCCTGCCAAGTTTCTATCTATCCCAGCCATGTTACTTACTGGCTGTGTGACCTCGGGCAGGCTACTTAAAACCTTTCTGAGCCTTCGTTTCCTCACCTTTAAAATAGGAATGACATGTATATTTTTTGAGACAGGGTCTCGCTCTGTTGTTCAGGCTGGAGTGCAGTGGCACAATCATATTTCACCGCAGCCTCAAACTCCTGGGCTCCAGCGATCCTCCTGCCCCAGCCTCCTAAGTAGCTTGAACTACATGTGAATGCCACCATGCCCGGCTAATATTTTTTATAACATGGGAATATTAACATTTATCTCATAGGGCTGTGGTGAGGATTAAAGGAGTTAGCATGTGAGACTAGTGCCTGGCACACAGGCAATCTAAGGAGGGGTGTGAGAAAGCAAGATCTCGTACCCTCCCCCTGCTTCTCATCACACTCTGCATGCAGGGCACCCTGCCCAGGGTGGCCAACACCTGCCACCACTCACAGATGTTTGCCAAGCAGGAAGCTTAAGGCAAAAAGCTCTTTTTAAAAATAGTCCTTTTAAATCTGTTTCTCTTTGATGTTGGAGCACATGGATTGCAAAATACTAGATTTATTTTTATCCTAAGTCAACTTTAGGAATCAGCAGTGGAATGCAGAGCCCTGTGGCTGGAAACTCAGGACGGGGGTGGCTGGCAGGTACACAGGGCTCCTGGCAGGGTGCAGCAGCCAAGGCTCGTGTCGTGTCCCTTTCACTGTACTCTGCCTGGAATGGTAACTGGCGAAACCTGACTGTGCGATGTCTTTTCTGGCTGTTCATCGATGGCCACTATAACCACTACCACTTTGGAACACTTAGGGCTTGTGTTTTTCAAAGACCAGTGCCAGACAGCGGCCTTTCCCTTTGCACTCCTGTCCCTCTGAGTGGGGATGCTCCGTCCCTGACCTGGTGTGTCACCACAGGCTGACCAGAGGCAGGTACCAAGTTCCCCCACTCTGTACCTGGGCTTTCTGTGCGGCTTCTCCATAAGCAGCCAAGCCCAGCAAGGCACTCGATAGAACTCATGCAGAATGAAAAAACACATACACAAACCCAGGGTGACAGCCTCTTCTCAAAGAGCCTGGCCTTTTTCAAGAGCAGACAAGCAGGGACAGTCTACTGCTATCTGTGCACTGCTTTTGGACTCCTGTTCAGGCCGGCTGGACTAGGTGTAAAATGGGCTCATTTATTTTCTTGCCCTACCAGCATCATGAGAAACTTTAAAAATGCCCAGTATAGAATAGGTACAATAAAGCCAAGTGACCTCCAAGGGCAGCCCTAGGGGCCCCATCTCGAATTCTCCCTCCCCCACACCATGCCCAATCGTGTCCTTTCCCTCCTGCCCTTTCCCAGGAGGCACCTAAAACCCGTTGGGGCACTCCAGAAGCCTGGCCCTGTGGTCACCTTTATACCTTCCATGAGCAAAGTGACAGTGAGCCTCCTTCCAACTCTGGGAACCAGACTCAGCAATGACCATGTGCAGGAAAGGGCCGACACTTTAGTGATGTTGGGGTTAATCCAGCATCACCCTCATTATGGCTGTGGGATCAGACAGACCTGGGGTGGAATCCTGGTTCTAGCACTTTCTATTTCTGTGGCCCTCACAAGGTATCTGAATGTCCCTAATCTACAATTTTCTCAGCTATGCAATGACCTCACAAAGTCATGTGAGGATCAAATACGAGTGACCATAAAACACATAGCACAGGGCTCGGCACATGGCAGGTGCTCAGAAAATCATTAGGACAATCAATGCTGTTGTCCCTACTGGCATAAACACCCTCCCTCGTAGCATGGCATGGAGCACATGCCAAAGTCATCTTGTCCACTGAGACTAAAAGTAACGAGAACAATCGGGCACCAAATAAAAGAGGATCAGCCACTTGGGTCACCAAAAAGTAGGTGTCCAGGTGTGTGCACCCCATGGAAAGCCTCACCTCTCCAAGCTGATGGAAGAAGCCAAGTGTCCTTGTCCTGAATCTCTGTGCACCCTGCACAGTACACACCCCTCCAGCCCAGCAGGGGCTAAATCAAGGACTCGTCATTTGATTGGCTGACACGGGAAGGTGGCCAGGGTAGAAAGACAGAGGGAACTGCTTAAACACAGTACAGTGGTTACTGTTTCCTGTGTCTCCTGCTGTATACCAGGCCCTTCATACATGTTAGACCATTTGCTCTTCTTCCAAATCTATCAATCCCATTCTACAGATAAGAAAACTGAGGCTCAGGGCAGCCAAGTCAGTCACTCAACTTTGAAGCAGCTGAGCTGAATATGGGTGGAATTGTTCCTGATTCCACAGTACATGATCTTTCCACAACACAACAGAGAGGCAGGAGGACTAATGGGGCAGAACACGGGCTCTGGAGCCAGGCGGCTGGGGTTCAAACCCGGGCCCCGTCACTGCCACCTGTGTGACTTTAGGAGGTCACGTGCCCTCTCAGTTTCCTTACCTGTAAAATGACAGGGACGGTAATATTTACCTTAGGGGAGCCGTTGTGAGGATTAGACGAGCCACTACAAAGTGCCAGCCCAGTGCCCTGAACCTAACGATTCCTCCGTGAACACCAGCTACTGCTGTTGTCACACCACGCTGCCTCTGCAAGGGCGGGGAAGCAGAACTCCGGCCTAGTGTGTCAGTCTCCCTATTGCTGCTGCAAGAAATTACAACCAAGTTAGTGGCTCGAAACAATGTACATCTGTTATTTTACAGTCTGGACGTCAGAGGTCTCCGAACAGGGCTGTGCTCCTTCTGGACGCTTGGAGGCTGCCCGCGTCCCCGGCTGTGGCCTGCACCACTCCCGCCTCTGGCTGTCATTTCATCTGCCCTCTGGATCTGGCCCTCCAGCCTGCCTCTCATGAGGACCCCTGTGATTGTGCTTACTGCCCCCACCTGGGTAATCCGGGCTAATCCTCCCACCTCGAGATCCTCAACTAGTCATATGTGCAAAGTCCCTTTTGCTGTGTAAGGGGACATTTCACAGATCCTGGGGCTGAAGTCGAGGACATCTCTGGGGGCCGTGCTTCTGCCTGTCAGTTGGTACCCGTTCTTGCTCGGTGTGGCGATACCCCGAGGACACCCGTGCTCTCTGGTCTTTGGCAGGTGCAGTCCCCTGAGGAAGCCGTGGGTCTCTCTCCAACGTGCCCCTCGTCCTATACCTGGACAGCCCCTCCGGACACTGACCTGGTCGTCGATCTTCCGCTGCAGCTGGACCACCTTGTTCTCCATGCCCACGTTGAGGCGTTTCAGGTGCTCCGCCGAGCGGGCCTCGATCCTGAGGGCCTTCAGCTCCTGCCTGGCCTTGAGCCTCCGGAAGGCGCACTGGATAACGATGGCAGCGGCCCGCAGCTGCTGGAAACGCCTGCGTGCCAACCAGCCCCGCACGTGCTTCTGGATGACGGTGGCCTTGTGCTCCGTGAGGACCTGGTGGGGACAAGCACCCCCCCGCCGTGGTTTGCACAAGGGAAGCTTACGTCTCTGTCCGCAGGAGGGGACACACAGAGGTGACCCAGAGGGAGCAAGACCCTGAGGCAGGGCTTTGGTGTCACGAACACATTTTAGCTAGGTTCTGCTGCCCACGTGCCCCTAGGCAATCAGCTGTCAAACTCGTGGTTTTGGCTTTGTTTTTCTTTTTGTTTTACTGGTTAGGGAGCCAGTGTCTAAAAATATCATAGCTGTAGGGGCATAAGGACCATCCCAGTTGATCTCTCCCCATTTAACACACATGGATCCCACCCTGGGGATGGGTTGCTGGAAGATGGCATGAGACCCTCCAGTGAGAGCCCTCAAGGGGTTAATGGCTTATAATTATTAATATAAACTTGGCAATGCACTTCCCTGGGTTTGTTTTCTTTTTTCCCCCAATTTAAAAACCACCCAGGAGATGAAAGTATCAATGTTCTCACCCTAATATCTTGCAAAATAAATGTGGAATAAACAAGCAAGCAAGCGTGCTGGGACAGTAAGTGTCACAGCAACAAGAGACAGAGCCGGGAGCCACATCCAGTGCCTGCTCTTCCCCTTGGGCTGCTCTGCTGGTGGCCTCCCAAACGTCACCTGCCCTTTCCACAGAGACATCACACAGATGTCACCGACTTCTCAAGAATATGCACAGAACCTTCTCCCACTGGCTTGGGTTTCTCCACATCTGACATCAGAGCGTGCTTTACCCTGATGACTTCTTTTGTTCGTTGTCAATTTAGTGCTTTACTTTTACGATTTGGAAAATCACACCTTCTCTGGTCACAGAAAACACACTTTAGACATTTTCTTCCAATTCACCTTTCAAGTGAGCACCATGCCCCAGTTGTGCTGATGTTACTTCACTAAACAAACGTGTCTTGACTCAGCGCTACCTAGCCGAGGACTTCAGCTTCACGGGGACATCGTGAAGAGCAATGGCCTGGTGGGGAGGAGGCCAGGGTCTCTCTCTCCTGCCTTCCCCTCGCTGGGCTGCAAGCCTCTCGCTGTCAAATGAAGGGCTGGACCTGGTGATGCCCAATACCTCCTCCTGCTCTCACGTCTGAACGGGTCACTGGATCTTGCTGCCAGCTGACATGGACCCTTAGGCAGGTGATTCTGCTTCTCAGAGCCACTTGGTGTCCCAGGGCTATGAGGACACACATCTGTCCTCCCTCACGAGACCTTACAAAGGACTGGTGACAGCAGAGATGTCACCAGTCCTTAGAAAACGTTGGGAGTACCCAATACACATTCATGCTGGCAACATCACATCTGCTACTGCCCTAGTCTTGAATCTGCATCCTGCATGGCCCTCGGGGTAGCCACTCACCTGGCGGTACATCTTCCGCACGAACATGCCCCGAGTGAAGGCCTGGATGACCATGGCAGCCCCGCGGACCCTCCGGTAGGCCTGGCGGGCCCTCCACATGCGGTACTGCTTCTGGATCGTCGTGGCTGCCCTGGTCCTGCGCAGGTGCTCGGCCAGCCTGGGGAGCAAGGGACAGCGAGTGGCGTCAGGGGCACAGAGCACCGGCCACGCTGACACAGAGGACCCCAACCATTCATCAAAGCAAGCCTCTCCCTCCACGGCCCCACCCAGATACCCCCAGGCCAGGCCAAGCCAATGCTCACTGCCCTTAACAAAGGTAGTAAAGGCCTTAGGCATTTTTTATCCTCAGGCTCAGAACAGCAACATTAGCTTTTTTCTTGTGGTCTAAAAATGTCTTTCCACAAGCCTCAAACTCAGCCTGAGCCTGACCTCTTCTGCGATCTGCAGCGTGGCGGGGAGTCCTCCACTCCACAAGCTCACCAGCAGCACACGACACCCTGCCCTCTGCCCCTCTCCATCTCACCAAGCTCGGAGATCCCTGGGGCTGGGTCTCCCCCATCCTGCACGCCCCACATCTAGTACAGGGTGTGGCATAGTGAGCGCTGGGTTAAGTATCTGTGAGTGACTAAAACCATTTCAGGCCCACACTGATCCCTGTTTCCTCATCTTCCAGCCCTTTCTGCCCAGGATACATGGAATCCAGACATCTCCGCTCCTTCCTTTCTGCATTTCCCACGAGCCTCCCAAATAAGACAGAGAGCCAGTTTGACACTTTCTACCCTTTCTTAGGTGTCTTGTTGACTGCCATAGCCAACGCTCAGTTGCTATGGCTCATAGCAAGTGCTCAGTTACAGACTCAGAGAGTGAAATGCTAGAAAGCACCTTAGAAATCATGTAGTGCAGCCCCAGAGGGGCAGGTGACCCACTCAGCCCATATGTGCCCACTTTCCGAGCCTGGCTCTCTGTCCGTCCTTCTTCACGGATGTGCCCTGCACATCCTCTAGAATGTGAACTCCCTGTAGGGAGATAGGGGCCATCTCTGTTTCACATCCTCATCATAGGGGTGCCCAAGACAGGGTCCTATGCACAAGGACACTTGATCTGACTAGTTAGTTGGCCCAGATGGTCGGGTCACTTAGCGTTGCCACTTCTGACGATCTTCTCATTGCTACAGATTCTGCTCCAGAGCTCCACAGCTGGGAGGGAATTAATGGCACTCGTCGCCTCTGGTTACGCCTGGATAGGCAGCTCATGGTAAGGACATGAGGGCACACGCAGGAGCTGCCTTCAACCTTTAACCTGTTCTACGCTAGGAACGCAGGGGCTCTCTTGGCGTTTTGTTATTTGAGCAGCCACTAATCAAATTCTGGCTTCCAACGGCAAGACTTCATGGCAGTTAATGTCACTTCTCTAAGGAAATTCCTATTTGGAGAGAGAACTGGTCTTGAATCAGGGCCGGGTCCAAAGTCTGACGACTGCTGGAAGGTCTGAGGGTACAGTCTGATCGAGGCTGTGTCCTTGGTGCCTGTCTCAGCAGACATTCCCTCCCCCGCTCAGCCCAGCGATGTCGGTCAGGAGGGAACGTGGCAGTCGTTTCTTCTGCTTGGCGTTGGGCAGGGGAGCCTGGCTGGCAACCTGGTTCCACCCGAGGTGGCCGTTCCTGGTTAGATAAGTCACACCCTCCCTGTACAAGCTCAGCGCAATGTCTCATAAAAGGGGCCACCCAGGACCTTTCCAGCTCTAATTACCAAGTGCCAAGGGATTCTGAAGTCTGTGGTACAAATAATAAGACTAAGCATAAGGTAGCTGTGTCGGAAAGGCTGAATTTGCCTCCTTTCCTAAAATAACTTTTTACTTTGGGGTTTAGGCAAAAGGGAAGCGGTTGATTGGCAGCAAAAGCAGATGGTTCTAGGTTAGTGCCAGGGGGATGGGGGCAGACTGGGTGAGCCAGGAGACCTGGGTGAGAAGGGCATTGGGGGACAGGGGCAGGCCCAGCTGTTGGGAGAAAACCAAAATGCAGACAAGGCCCGACAGGAACCACTCCAAGCACAGAGGATGAGAGACTGACTAGCTGAGAGAGGCCCAGAACCGCCCACGTGGCTCACCTGCGGGCCAGGTATCCTCGCCAGTACCTCTGCAGGGTCAGCGTGGCCCGCTTCAGCCTGTGAAACTTCACCCTCTGCAGCCAGCCCCGGACGGTTTTCTGGATCATGATGGTGGCTGCGCGGAACTTGTCAGCTCGCAGCTTCTCCAGGTACGCCACCTGGCCCGCCCGGAAGAAGATCTTGGTGCGGCCAAACTGGAACTTGTCGGGATCCTTCAGGAGGCAGGGAGGGAAGCTGGTTGGTCACTGGCGAGAGCAAGGTAACGTGCCCCACACCGCCCGGTCCTCCCGATACAGAATCTAAAACAAGCGGCCCCTTCCTCTGCACATGTGCACGGACTCTCAGCATTTGTTTAGCAGACACTGAGGCCCTACTGTGGGACAGGCACCGGCCAGGTGTCCAGGACACAGCAGTGACAAGATGCCTGCCCTCAAGGAACCCACATCATGGTGAGGGCAGACCAACAAGCAACAAAGATACTCTATGTTTTCAGATAATGGTGAGGTGATTATGGAAAAAATCCAAACTGAGGGATGGGGGCAGGAAACGATGTTTAAAAAGGATGACCAAGGAAAGCCACTCGTTGGAGCTGTTACTTGAGCAAAAGACCTGAACAAAGTGAAGGAGGCAGGCATGAGTGAGGAGGAAGGTGGGGCATTGCAGGAGAAGAGCAAAGCAGGTGCAAATGTCCTGTGGTAGCAACAGGCTGGGGTGTTTGAGGATCAGGAGAGCCAGGAGGAACCAATCACCTTGTGGGCCACTGTACAAAATTGGGATGGGAGCCACAGGGTGGGAGGTTCAGCAAGGGAAAGACCTGACCTGCTAAACATTTTTAAAAGATTATCCTCAAATGGCCACGGCATTATATGCGTAGTCACAGGGTACAAATGACTCCCAAATACAGCTATGATATAGATCACTTGAGACCTGCACTTATTGTCTTAATTACATTAATTAGGTTAAGATTAAGATCAGGTGCGCTCACCCCGTGGATGAGGAAGGAGGACCCCGCAGGGGGCTTGTGACCACCCCCCCCAGGACAGACCCTGGTGGAAATGACCCACAGTGCCCGAGCACTCTTTGTAAGCAAATTGCCATCTCATTTTGTTCACTGGCACGAAGAGCGTAATGAGAAAAGAAGAAACAAGCCAAGGTATACCGTGTTTCCCCAAAAATAAGACAGGGTCTTCTATTTATTTTTCCTCAAGATGAAACCCTAGGGCTTATTTTCAGGGGATGTGTTATTTTTTTTTAAGTACTACATTTATTCAAATATAGTTATCTTCTTCTGGAACACCATCATAATTCTCCAAACCCCGAACTGCATCCTGAATTTCTTGCGACTCTATTTCCTTTAGAACCATCGGCCCCAATCTCTCATGTGGACCAATAGAGCTCTCATGGGGCACATGAGAAGGGCTGCTCGTCCGAGACGAAATGCATGGGTTGTGCAGATGTGCTGCGTAGCCACGCCTATCACTAGGTCTTATTTTCGGGGTAGGGCTTATATTGCGCAAATGCTTAGAAATCCTGCTAGGGCTTATTTTATGGGTAGGGTCCTATTTTCAGGGAAACACAGTACGGAAAACACACGAATACGTTTCTTGTTGGCAAATGGCTCTGAAACAACACTGAATCACCAGCCTTCGTGGGTCAAGCCCCACACGGTTAATAGGAATCAGATTCCAGGCACAGAGCTTTGCCCCTCTTTCCCAAATAGCTCTGCTTTGGACATTCTATAGTCATAACTGTCGGGTGTGATTTTCAAGTTATTTCAATTAAAACATACAGTCTTATTTAAGACAAGTATCTGGGGAGGGCACGGCTGCTGACGCAACCGGTCAGACCTAAGCAGTACGGCTCTCGTCCCCTCCCTCGAGGGGACGGGGTGGGGGGCAGGCACCAGCACAGCCTGGTCCAAGCTGCGAACCCCCGTGAACTGCACAAATAACTCCACTGTCTACGTGTGCTGGGAAGTGAAAAAGACCAGGAAGTACACTAGGTAGGTGAAGGGACTTTTCTTTTCCAGGCACAGATGCAGGAAAATAGACGAACATCTCAGAAACAGTTTCACTAAGAAGGATCAGGACCAAAAAGCGCAGTCAACAACCCTGATCCCTCCCGATTCTCAGGGCCTTCAGGCCAAGCCCCTCCCTGAGCTCGGGCCGGCCAGCTCACCTTGATCAACTTCTCCAGGACAGACTTGCAGATGGCCTTTTTGTCCATGTTGGCCAGCTCTTTCTTCTTAATCAGCACCCGATACCGGTTGAAGAAGTCATGGTAGGCCCACCTGGAAGGAAAGCAAAGGTGTGACACAGGTGACACATCCTGCCTCCCGGCCCCCCGGGTGACACCTCAGATGCCTGGTGCCCTGATACCGTGGCACAAAGTTGTTCTCAGAGAAGCAAAAAACAGTCCCAGAAGTTTTGTCCTCCCAGATGCCCTCCAAGGACTGCACGGGGTGGGGTTTCTGCCCGGGCGAGCGGAGCCCGCTCCTCTGCAGCTGAAGCGGGCACCCTCCCTGGAGTGCAGCTTTGTTTCTAAATGCTGGGTTTTCTCCTATAGAACAGTGCTCATTGCAAACATTTTTAAATGCAGAAAAATATACATTAGCAAATAACAAACAACCATACCCTAAACCTCTAGAGAGCACTGTTCATATTTTAATACAGTTTAGAAGGAACCATTTTTCTTCCCGAAGTAGATTTTGCTTATTTATTTATTTTTTTTCCTGATGCTTGGAGCAATGCAGGCCCACTGCAATTCACATAACTGAAGAGCACTTATATCCTCACCACCTCTGTGCGCAAGTGCCGTGTGGGTGTGTTTTGGAGGGTAACCTGCAAGAGGGCTTTTAATTTTTCCTTTGGCCTCTGAGAGAGTATCTGCTGAAACAAATGCAGTCTTTTCAATGAGCAGATTCACTGTTTCCTAGGCAGGGCCTGCCCCCCTTCTCATGAAAGCTGCCTTATTTCATATGAGCCTGATTTTTATCTCAAACTCTAGATATTCATGACGTCATGTAGTCACATGAGATTCAGCATAATCCCTGCTCTACGGAGACTGTGCATTTTCAATCCGCATCCCTCTGAGGGTCAATCCAGCCCAACCGACTCTTCCCGTGTCGTTGGCCGAGGTGCACAAGCAGCCCCGGGCTCTCATGTCCAGAAGGCATCAGGAGGTGCTGCCTGGCCCTGCCTGCAGGGCCACGCGCTGTGTGCGCCGCTCATGTGCTGGTCATTGACGCACCGCGTTGAGACTGAGTCTCCTACTTCCCAGTACTGTGGCCGTGCTGAGGGACTGTCCACCACTCAGATCAACTCATTCATTCTTAGGTTGCACCCCTTTCTCCTGGAGCACATTTGCCTCTCAAGAGGGTCCATTAGAAAGTTTATCTAAAGAGACAAGTGCTGAGGAGTGTCAGGTCCCACTGGTGGGCAGGGGGGGACACACCGCTTGGGAGGTAGGTGAGCTCCCAACTTCGTGGTCTCGGGGTCCTGAGAGCCCCTTCCCCACCCACCTCCCCAGGGTGAGAAGGAACATGGACACTGAGCTCCCCGCCTGTCCCCTTCCCTCCCTTACACGCTACTTTGTAAACACTTTTCTCGGTCTGGTGGAAGACTTTAGACATACCTATGGGCCTCAGAGAGAAGAGGTGACTATAATAAGAGTCAATGAAATGACATTTTTCCTTCCTTTTTCTCTATGTAAAACAGTTGATTAGTGGTTGCTCCTTACCTTTTCAAAAATAAGTTTTGAGATATAAATCATGTATTATAAAATATACCCCTTTAAAGCGTACAATTCAATAGTTTTCAGTATATTCCCTAAGTTGCGCAACCATCTGCTATACTGGATTCTAGAACATTTTCATCACCCCAGAAGGAAACCCCATACCCACTCTCCCCTCCTCACAGACCCTCCTGGCAGCCACTTTGTTTCTATGTCCCATTCCCTTTTAATCGGCCCTGTCACATGTGTCATGGCCCAGGGGAGCAAGAACCTATACCCTGCTCAACAGGCCCACAGTCCACGTGGATTCCCATCGGAAGGGGAGCGGAGGGCACTCAGAGCCCCCAAAGCCTCTGTTTTATGGCCTGCCCTTCTCTCACAGAGCAGAAACTGCTTCCTGCCCGCTCCCCCAGCTGTGGAGGGGCCATAAACCAAATCCACCCAATTGCTGGTCGTCTCTAACAGGGAGCTTAAAAAATCAAAACATTTCAGGTTATTTGCCCAGCTAAATGCTGCTTTAATTATTTCAATCACGTACAGTAAGTGCCAAGGATTCTCCTAAGGCCCTGACCGGTACCTGAATGACTTAACGCTGGAAGCCGGGGGAGCAGAGCACCAAAGCCGACAAGCTGCAGGACACATGTACATTTGGTGTTTCGTACATGCAAACACTACTGAGTTTTCCCCAGGATCTTTCCGTCCCGGCCTCAGGTTTTAAATATAGACCATTTTCTCTACTGATGCTTCTGTGTAGGGTAAGACGGGTTTGGGGGAAGAACCAGGCAGAATAATGCACATGACAAAGGGCTTTTTAAAGCCCAAGTCCCCTTCTTCCCTGCGCCCACCATCAGTATTTGACTCTCCCACCTGTTGACCTGCTGGTCAGGTGTGGGCTCCCCTTCTAAAGCTGCCCAGCACTTTCCATGTGACTTTCTGCGGGCACTTCCCACGTTCTGCGCTGTGGTTATTTGCGCACTAATTTTATTTCTCTGAGTTTGCAATTTCACCAGGGAAATAATTAAAGCAGCATTTAGCTAGGCTAAAAGCTTTAAATGCTTCTAATTTCAAAATCTCATAATGAGTGAGATGTGCACCATCTGGGGGATGGTCATGCTGGAAACTCAGACTTGTGGGGGGAGGGGGGGAAAGGCCATTTATTGAAACCTTAAAATCTGTACCCCCATAATATGCCGAAATAAAAAAAAAATCTCTTACTGCTGACAGATCCGTATCTCAAGGAAATTATAAGAGCAGGGAGACGTAGCGGCAAAGACATCAAGGCCGGTACAGGACGAGCCCAGAGAACAGAAGGAAGGAAGCCCAGCTCTGACGTCAGCCGGCAGTGTGACCAGAGCTGGCCCCAGCCTGCGAGTCACCCTCCCCTACGTAGAGGGTGCAGAGAGTGTCACTCGCCTCACAAAAGCGCTCATGGAGCTTTAGTAGCCGGTGAGTTCTGGACATGGGGTGTCTGGAAAGCCGCAAAGTTTCTGAAGATCTACGTTCTCTCCTGCTCGAGCCACTACGTCTCCTTTTCGTACAAATGTGTTCTTAACACACACCTGAGCCAAGGCGATGGTACGCAGTGAGGCTGAAGGGAGAGGATGACTCCGGGTTCCCGAGGGAAGGCACATCACCCGCTGGGCAGAAGCACTGCTGTCACTGCGGGGCCACGAGGGGGGCCCTCAGGTGGGGTCTTCCCCTCAGGAAGGACCAAAAGGGGCACACAGCCCCTCTGGGGTCTGGCGTGAGGCCTGTAAAGGCATTGTTTGCCAAAGGACCCAGAACTGATGTGGGTCCTTTTCCTGCTTGCCTCTGTGGGATAAAACCCTCTTAGAGATTTAAAAAAAAAAAAAACAACCCGCAGGAAAAGCTCCCTCACCTATAAGAGGAAAATCTTCAAAGTGCAGCTAAAAAGAACATATAATTCTTTTCCCAAAGATAGAACTTAATGGGATTTTGATTTGGCAGGGACATTTGGATGTGGGTTCCTTGGAATCACATGGAAGTTGGGACAGCCACTTGTCAAGACCACAGGGCCACCCGGATCTTCCCTTCACAGCGTTTTAGCTACTCCTAGTCTCCTGCAGGACACAGAGCTCTCTGCCCTGGCCTTATAGCCATGTTCATGCACAGGCCAGTGCGTAGTGGTGTGCACCTATAATCCCAGCTACTCAGGAGGATCGCTTGAGCTCAGGAGGTCAAGGATGCAATGAACTGTGATCATGCCATTGCACTACAGCCTGGGCAACAAAACAAGACCCCATCATTACAAAAGATAAGAAAAAGTTAGCTGGGCATGGTGGTGCACACCTGTAGTCTCGGCTACTTGGAAGGCTGAGGTGAGAGCATTGCTTGAGCACAGGTGTTTGAGGTTGCAGTGAGCTATAATGGTACCACTGCACTCAAGCTTGGGTGGCAGAGGGAGACCATATCTCCAAAAATGAAAACAAAGCAGAACCAAAAAAAAAACCCAATAAAAATGGGCAAAGGAGATCAACAGATATTTCTCCAAAGATGACATACAAATGGCCAACCACATAAGATGCTCAATATCATCAATCATCAGGAAAATGCAAGTCAAAAACCACAATGAGATACCTTGTCACACCTATGAGACTGACTATAATCTAAAGAATGGACAATATGAGCATTGGTGAGAATGTGTAGAAACAGAAACCCCCACACACTGCTGGGAGAATGTACAATGGTGCAGCCACTGTGGAAATAGCATGGAAGTCCCTCAAAAGGGGAGTGATTGCAAATGTACGTCCACACGAAGACACCTACACAAATGTTCATAGTAGCATCAGTCTTACTTGCCAAAAAGAACAACCCATATGTCCATCAACTGATGAATGGATCGAATATGGTTTATCCATACAATAAAGCATTACTTGGCAATATAATGGAATAAAATACTGATGCGTGCTGCATGTGGGTAAACCTTGAAGACAGTATTAAGTAAGAAGAGCCAGACACAAAAGATCACATATTATACGATTCCATTTATGTGAAAAATCCAGAATAGGCAGACCTATAGAAATAGAAAGTAGGTTAGCACTTGCCAAGGGCTGGGAGGAGGGGGAAAGGAGAAGTGACTATTAATGGGTACAGAGTTTCCTTATCTGGTGATAAAAACATTCTGAAATTAGACTGTGGCGATGGCTATATGACTCTGAATACTGTGAAATCGCTGAATGGCATACCGTAAAAGGGTGGGTTTTATAGATGAATCATCTCTCAAATTTTAAAAATATGATGAAAAAATAAGGTTTGTGGGTGGCTTTCATAAAGTAATATATAAACATAGGATATGTTGTCATTATTTCAGCACCGACGCTCACGGAGGGTTCCTCACGCAAGACTTGCAAGACGCTCGCTCTGCCACCCACACCCTCAGAGATGCTCCGTATTTGCTTCCTCTTTAGCCTCCACCTGTGTCCTGGGTCTCCGAGGGGAACGTGGGCTCAGCCCCAGTAATGGCCCCAGGTCTGAAGCTTGCTAATAAGCTTTGCTGCAAAGGAAGGGAAACATAATTCCTCCCCATTGGCTCTGGGCTGGAGCTGAGAGGCAGAGTGAGGACAGAGGAAAACCCAGTCTACCCTAACTCTGCCTGGGTGTCATCACGCAGCTTGCGGATTTACCCAGCGGCCAATACGTGCCTCCAGGGTGATGGTTTTAAGGCAGGATTTGAGTTTAAAAAATCGCCTGGGTAATCCTTCCAAAATACAGATGTTCAGGGCCCAGTCTCAGTTCTGACTTAATAGGTGTGAAGGTGAGGTCCTGGCTTCTGAGACTGTTGGCCATGAACTCAAGACCAAGATGTGCAGCCCTGTGTGAGAGCCACCAGGTCAGACTCCAGTGCAGAGAGAGGACAGATCTCCAGCAGAACAGCTCGAACCAAAGGCCTTAAGATCCCAAGATAAAGAGTGGTATCACCCCAAAATAAGTTCTGCATTATTCTTTCTCTGTGGGATATTTAACAGCAAGGGAGATCACTGTGTGTCCATTTTAGGTTCAATCATGGTTAAATAGGTGGGTGAAGCAGGCGATTCCTAAGGCTTCCATCACTCTTCAAAATTGTGCTATTTATTCCACATGGGGTTTCGGGGATGGAAGTTGAAGGAGGAGTGGGAATCTTTCCAGAAAGCACCAGCTTCTGTGAAGGTGAAATGGCATGAAGGTGAACTTAACTTTATGCAGAGTTTTGTTTATATAAACGCTGCACATTCGAGTAGTCCCCCCACCCCTACTTTCTGGGGAAGCAGCATTTGCTTCACAATTCCTCCAGAACACAAAGCTACTCTGAACTCCCAGAGAGGGAGACAGATGACTGCACACGCACGAGCCCCAGGAGCCGGGTGGACAAGCTTCTCTCCCTGGACAGCGCATTCATCACGGTGCTTTATGTACGTTACAATGAACACATTTCTCAGCCACTGCACAGCATTTCAAATTGAATGATACATTTTCATTTTAAATCAGACTCGCGGAGAGCCATAATTCTTAGGGAGGATAAAAATAGGTCTCCTGAAGCCTGAGGGCTGGGCGGGGGGAGCCAGACAGCCGGCCTGCAGTTTTGCATTCCTCCCCTCACCTGGGTGGACTTCGGTGCATTGGGCATGCAGAGACTTTGCAACGAGGGTAAGCATGCTCCTTCCAGGGCGTCGGTAGGCTAGATGCAGGAACTCTGCCTGGGAAGTCCTTTGCGTGGGCACTTGGGGAACTGCCCTGGACTATTCATCACAGGGCTTGGTGATCCTGGAGTATGTATTCTCTTTCCCTTTGGCCACTTACAAGTGTGAAACATAGGAAGATAGAATAAATGGTAATTCCATTACTCAAGGAAGCCCACTGAAGTTTCCTTTGGAAACAGCTGAGCAAGTTTGTGTAGTTACTTGACAAGCCAATACAACTGGAATCGCTGCTGTGTTGAGAGTTCTCATCAGCCACGGATGTGAATTTTTGTGGACAACCCCCAGTGTGCCCAGGTCCCATTGGTCCCATAAAGTTCAGGTCAACAAAAAGACAGCTCAACTCTACGCTCTGAGGCTAGCACATCTTACACTTGTGTGTTTCCTTCAATAGCTGACACGTTGCTGGGCACACAGCATGTAAAACCTCACCTGCTTTAACCCCAGATACAGCAGACATACATCCATCTCCCAGATGAAGCAGTTAGGTGGATTATTTTCATCAGTGAGGTCACTCCAAATGATTGCCGTGGCCGGCAGGTGCAGGAGATGGAGCAATTGTGCTGGGTGAAAGATGACAGGTATGGTGGCTTCATCCTACAGCCCTGCCCCCCACCACTCATCCTCCAAATAACCACCACCCTGGGTGGTTACTGGCGGCGGCGAGAGGCTGAAAGGGGGTTGGGATCTCAACGAGGTAGTGTGGATGATTCGACTCCACCTCAGTACAGTACCAACAGAAATGCCACAAAACCACGGTGCCTCTTTCCACAAGCTAACAATCCAATGGCAGCTTTGGGAGGGGAATCCTCTCTCCGACCCTTCAGTGAAATCTGCTAAGGCAGCAATGCAAGGACACTTGGAAGGCAGCCTTCTGGACCTACGCCCACACGTGTAAATCAGGGCATTAGGAAATATCGCTGTGGTTCCCTAAATACCGTCTTTCCTCCCTTCCCTACACTTTCCACAATACCTGTAATTACAAAAACGAAAGGTGCAGATGCACTTGTAATTACCTGCTAGGAAGAAGTCTGACTCAATTAGGACGGCAGGAAAAGAGCCGTCATAAGAGGCCAGTGAGCTGTGGGCATCTCGACTCCGCTGGCAACTCTGAACTGCAGCCAGGTGGAAAGAACAGCAGGAGAACCCACTCTCCACGTGGGTCTAAAGACCTGGAGGGAACTCGTTCTCTCGGCTGCTGAAACAGAGGTTGCCCAGCAGAGGCAAAACGCCTACCTGGTCTCCCAGCATGCGATGAGCAGGCACTGAGCCAGCTCTGAGCTGGCAGAGAAACCCTCTTTAGGTCCCTCATGGCTTCCATCCCTGGACATCGTGCTGCTCCCTGGCTGGCAGCAACCCCCAGTGGGCTCCCCACTGACCTGGGTCCTCCTCACCTTCATGGCCCCGCTCACGTCTCACCTCCTCCGTGAAGCCACGGCTCCTCTCACGCTGGCACTACGACCTGGCCTCTGGTTGCGTGCTGTTCCATCTCAAGCTCGTTGCCCTTCCCCTAGGCTGTGGGCTCCTGCCTGGCAGGGGCCGGACTTGGGTCTTTAATTCCCTCCGCAACCAGCACAGGGCTGGACGCCCAGTGCAGGATGAGAGGACTCGGGAGAGGACGACACCATAAAGGCAGGAAACTGTCCTCACTCTGCACGCAGCTCCTGTGAACCCCCAGAAGTAAAACTCTCTTCTCTACTCTTCCCCCCAAAACAGATCATTTTGCACTGAGACAGAGAGATCAGCAGGAATGCAGGTGGCACACGCTGTCACTCTGATGTCACACAGTGAGGCTGCGAGCAAGCTCGGCCAGGGCATCGGAGGTGGCAGAGATGTGTACAGACCTCCCTTCACCTGAGCCTGGTCCACAGTTAACCACGTCAGACCCACGGACTTCTAGCCCTTTCCAGACATCCTCCAAGGGGACATCATTGAAGTGACACCCTTCAAGTCACTTGTCCTACTATTAAACCATTCATTCTATTAGCTATTGGCAAACTAGGTGGCTACTAACGTACTGATGTGGTCCCCAAGCTTCCACCTGCCTTAGAATACCTCAGTGTCACCTGCTTCCCTTGTTTCTTCTCCCCCTGCTTGCCATGGCCCTGATGTTCATGCCTCCCACTTGACCAGCTCACCGTTAGCACCGTTCCTTGCATAGAGATCCTAACAGTTTAACATGGGACATTTAGCTCCAGTTTTGACAGATTTCTTTGTTTTTCTTTTGTTTGTTTGTTGAGACAGAGTCTCACTCTGCTGCCCAGGCTAGAGTGCCGTGGCGCCAGCCTAGCTCACAGCAACCTCAAACTCCTGGGCTCAAGCAATCCTCCTGTCTTAGCCTCCCAAGGAGCTGGGACTACAGGCATGTGACACCATGCTTGGCTAATTTTTTGTATATATTTTTAGTTGTATAAATTTTTAGTTTAATTTCTTTCTATTTTTAGTAGAGACGGGGTCTCGCTCTTGCTCACACTGGTTTTGAACTCCCGACATTGACCAATCCTCCCGCCTCGGCCTCAGAGTGCCAGGATTACAGGCATGAGACACCACACACCTGGCCAGAATTGATAGATTTTTTTACATAACTTTTAAACTGAACTTTTTGAGTGCTTGGAGGATTCTGGGAATTTCAGAATGTTCTTTTGAGGGGGCCACACCTGTTGGGGTTTCACAGAAACAAAGCTAGAAATTTCTGGTATAGACATGTTCTACCAAGATAGTTACAACCATAGGAGACAGGTTCTTGCTCATATTTGGATGAGTAATCAGTATTTTATTAAATGCTGAAATGCCAGGCACTGTGCTGAGGACTTTGGACACATGACCTCATTCCTCACAACCACCTGGCAAGTGCAAGTATTCTACTTAAGGATCAGGAAACCCAGGCTCACAGATTAATTTATTTGCCCAAGGTCACCCAGCCAAGAAGTGTGGGACACAACACCTATAATCCACGCCTGACATTCAACCACCAGGATCTGTTGGCTCTAGCCCAGGCCACAGTTCTGCAGAGAGGAGGGAAGAGCGGGGAGGAGTTCTACACCAAGTATCAGGGCTGGGCCAGCCCTGGAGGACAGTCTCTCAGGATCCTACCTTACCCCCTCCCTCCTCTGATTAACCTTTATCAGATAACCCTCCTCTGATAAACTTGGCAGTGGTAACACAAGGACATGAGCAGTAAGCAGCACAGCACGAGGGGAGGAAGGGTGGGTCTAGGCCTAGCTCAGGCACCCACCGGCTGGCGGCCTTGAGCTGTTCTCTTCCTCGTCCTTGTGAAAGTACATTTGACATCCTGACGCACTGCTCTCCCTGTAGACAGCACTGAAATCTGGTCATGTCATGACATCCTCTCCCCTAACAAATTGCCCCGTTTTATTTTCTAACCCAAGTTATTTTATTAAAAAACAGTATGTTGGCCATAACCCACTGAACTGATTTCCTGACCCATTAGTGGGTTGCAGTACGAAATTGTGAGAAGCAGTGGACTAACACATTGTTGGTTGCTGAGCCCTCTCCTGGGAGCCCAGCAGATACAAGAGCCAGGAGCAGGAGCAGAGCCGGCTGCCTGTGGAATAAAGTTTGAAGCCGACTAGCTCAGTGGGTCCCTAAGGTCCTCTTCCTAGTTCTTAACTGAATGAAGGTCTGTCTGATCTGAAGCCTGGGCTCCTGGCAGGTGCTGAAACACAGTTCAGTTGGTGAGACACCTACGGTTTGAACTCAAAACTGAGCTACCACGCCTGTGGCCTGAGCCTGAGCCCCACAATCCAAAGTCTGACGCCAGACACTGCAGGGCAGAATGGGCAAAGAACGCAGAGCCTGCCGCCAAGCGCGAGCTCGGCCCATCTCATTAACGGCGGAGTTGTTTGCTATCTGATTTCAGAGCCTAAGGTGAAAAAATGAGAGGGGCCCCAGGATTCTCTTTGTCCTTTCTCGTAAGCAGGGAGAGAGACGGTTGAAAAGAAATGAATAAAGTGGATCATCTGGAACAACGCCGGAACCTGCTGGGTTTTGAAAAGCTGCCTGGATGTTGCCGTTTACTGACAGTTCTTTCCGGGTCAAATGCAAATTCCTAATTCTGTCAGCAACTTCCTTCCCAGGCTTAGCATTTGGGAATTGTTTACGGTGAAGTTGTTTATGGGTAATTAACCACTGCGGATGACATGGTTTCTCCACTGCAGTGGGAAAGTGCCAGGTGGAAAGAAGACAGGAGGGGAGACCTGTACTACCACCAGGCCCTCCTCCCCGCTTTCTGGCTCCTTCCACCTCCTGGCATGCCAGGGACTTCTCAGAACACAAGTTCCCCGTGGAACACGCCACAGGCTCTGGGCTGCTACACTGATCAGCTCAACTCCAATGAATGGTGGAAGATGTTTGGCCTACGTGACGCTAGTACCCAGGGCGATGTCACAAGAGCCAAGGGGAGGGGTTGCCACCCACCCTCCACCCCTACTTCAGGCAAGTGTCCAGTGGGGACCCACAGCCTTGGCACAACTACAGCAAGCTCTGGAGTGGCTCAGTGGCTACCCACAACGCGGATCAGAGCACAGTAGTCCTTTAATTCAAAGAAATCAGATTTTCCATGAGAGACTTAATTCTATATTAAAAGTTAACGGGGTCCACGGATGACTGGATGGATAGGCCAAATGTGATCCGTACACACAATGGAGTGTTACTCAGCCTTAACAAGGAGGGAAACCCTAACGCCTGGTACAATGTGGATAAACCCCGAGGACATTATGCTAACTGAAACAAGCCAGGCACAAAAGGACAGACACTGTACAATCCCATTTACATGAGTCCTAGAGTTGTTAACTTCACAGAGAAAGTAGAGCAGGGGCTTCCAGGGGCTGGGGAAGGGGGATTGGTGAGTTGCTGTCAACCAGGATGGCGTCAGGATTGCAAGATGAGGAGAGGTCTGGAGATGGACGAGGGTGATGGCCGCACAGTAACACAAATGCACTTAACACGCCTAAAACGTGCACTTGAAAATGGTTATGATGGTATTATGGATATTTTACCACAATAAAAAAATAGGGAGGGGAGGTAAAGGGGATGAGGCGGTTACGGTTGATTCCTGTACTTTTTAGGCCAAAGTAAAATCCTTATTTCCATCAACATCCTTCTTGGGGGCCTCAGCGTTTGGGAACTTATTTGGAGGACCTGTTCCGGCTCCCTGGGGAACCTGCTCTACCCAGGGTGGCGCAGCGTCAGGTGGGCGCATTACCTGGACGGGTAGCCGGCTGCGCTGATGCGGATCGTCTCCAGCACCCCGCAGGCTCTGAGCTGCTGCACCGCTCTCTTCGGGTCAAAGCTGCCAAACAACAAGACAAGTGATGAGTGGCCATGCTTGCAAAGCATACATGGAGCAGGAGAAAAGAACCTGCAGCACCTGAATTTTCTGCTGCCATTGAGAGAGACTGTCATGAACCCTCAGGCTCAGGGTCATGGGGTAAGCACAGACTGGAAGACACCAGTGGGCCCTGAGCCATGAACACCAAGTGTACGTGCCTATGCGTTGAAAAAGGGGTCCTGGGGACTGCAGGTCTCCTGCTGAGGGACTCTGCACCTGACCACACAGCCACATTCTCCAGGCTTCTTCCCTCTGCCCAGCACAACCACAGGGCCAAGTTTAATCCACTGAGCACAGTGGGGCCAGCAGCATGCTTGGGAGCACCTGTGATGCTGAGGTCACAGGTGAGCTACCGGTCCAGCTGGGGACACTACTTCCTCCACGACCTCCCACTGATCACTCATGGGAAAGTGAGCCGATGATCCCTGAGAGCCCCTCCCTTTCTTAGAAGGACTGTTGCTCTTTCACAGCCCCTCCCCCGGCCCCATCCTGGTACCCCAATATCATGCCTGTGACCACTGGGCATCCCAGCACTGGTCTAAGGGCTGGGCAATGGCTTCCTGAGTGCAAGTCCTCTGAGCACAGGGTTGGGATACAGTCTTCTCTCAGAGTCCCCACACGCCAGGCCTAGAGCTGGTCCCCCAGAAGGAATCTGGCAAATACTTTCTAAACTCAACTTTGACATTCTCCCCACTTCATGATGAGCTCAGCAAATCCACTTTCTTCCTCATGCCTGGCTCTGTCCTCCTGAGATGGCAGCACTGCCTTCCCCTTGGTCTGGAGCCAAGAGCAAGGCTGGAGAGAGAGAACAGGGTCCAGTCTCAGTTCTGCCACTAATGCAGCTAGTGTCGCTGTCACCCTAGGTAAGACGATCTCTCTGCACCTCACTTTCCTCATTTACTCAATGTGAGCTAAGCATGTTTGCCCAACTATATATAAACCACTGGTTTGCTATAACAAACAAGTGACATAAAGAGGAACACTTTCAGAATAAAGCTAACAGACACTACACAAAGAAGACATTATCATCTTTCCCTGTTCACACACCCCAAGAGGAAGTGTGAAGTCAGCTGTCCTTCTGTATCTTAATCTTATTTCCCAAATAGTAAAGACAGCTCACTGTCAAATGCATTTCTCAATCTGCCTCCCAGCCTTCACTATACAGTGACTATGAATGGAAAACCAGCCCTTCTGCTGTTAAGTCTTGGAGGACCATAATGAGGGTAATTAACACTTAACTCTGGTTTGAAAAATCACCAAAGATACACAGGGTCAAATACTGACAACAGGTTTATGCTGTTCCCTCCCAGCACAATGTGCAGGAAGAGCAGCACCCGGAGCTTGCTGGATGCAGACCGAGAAATCCATGGCATCAGAACTGGCTCCTCCTCCGCGGTCACACACCAGGTGAGTAATTTCTGCACAGGCTACAAGCTCCCTTCCCCCTTTCCCCAGGCTCAACCAGCACCCTGCACTCACACCTCAGGACCCTGAAACCCCAAGACCAGTGGGCTGGCCTTCAGAAAACCTCAGCTATTTCCCAAGCAATCCCAGATTACAACACTTGCTCTGTCCTCCCTGGACATTTCATGTTCTCTTGCCTCTGTGCCCAGTAGCACTTCCAGAGAGCCAATGACTGCCACTTCTGTGGCCCTGCCAGTTATGTGACAGACAACGCCTTAAGAGTAGATGATGTGTCTTAATGTCATTCCACCTGTCTTGGCCCCGTGCCTATAGATGTTTCTTGAACAAAGGAAGCAGAGGTTAAAGACTTATACAAGAGATGCTATCAAAGCATTTAGCTCATGACAGTGGCTCTCAACTAGAGGCAATTCTGTTTCCGAGAGAACATTCGGCAAAACCTAAAAACATCTTTAGTTGTTGCAGTGGTGGGGGTGCTACTATAGCATCCAGTGGGTAGAGGCCAGCAATGCCTCTGAATACCCCATAATGCGCAGGACAGTCCCCCACGACAAAGAATCATTTGACCCAAAATGTCAATAGTGTTAAGGTTGAGAAACTTCGATTGCAGAAAATGGGAGGGATACAGCAATGTTCTTCTAAAATCATGTCAATAATAATTCTAATCATATAAATCTTTATACTGCTCACAAACAATTCCATTATCTTCTTGGATTCTTTCTAATCACAACAAACAGATGAGGAAATGAGACCGAGAGTAGAAGATGAGCTTGTGATTAGCCAGTCGGCAGTTAGCCCAGACTAGAAGCCAGGTTCTGTGACTTGTTTCAGTATTCTTCCTACTTTTCCTCTTTATTAGGAGGAAGATTTTGGTCTGGAAGACAAAGGAAGGTCTTAGGAAAATATATATAAACCACTGGTTTGCTATAACAAACAAGTGACATAAAGAGGAATGCTTTCAGAATAAAGCTAACAGACACTACACAAAGAAGACATTATCATCTTTCCCTGTTCACACACCCCAAAGGGAAGTGTGAAGTCAGCTGTCCTTCTGTATCTTAATCTTATTTTCCAAATAGTAAAGAAAGCTCACTGTCAAATGCATCTCTCGATCTGCCTCCCAGAATTATTTGACCCAAACACTTAATGGACTAGTAAGTCCCTTTGAAAGCCGCCAGCTTCTACTCTCATTGGGGAGGGGGGCCCCAGCAGGGTCTCTGGCACACAGCAGGTGCCAGGTTCTGATGAAAGCATAGCCCAAGGTCACGGCTGGTGGGTCAGAGCTGGTGGGGAGCCCTCTTCTCCTTTCTCCTGGGCCCTGCACACTGCTCTGCTCTTCACACATAATCTTTCACACATACTGTACTTCTTTTTTTTTTTTTTTTTTTTTTTTATATTTTTTTTATTTCGTGGACGAGGTTCCGGGGCCCCAAGAGAGGGGGGCCCCAGAAGTCGCCCCATACTGTACTTCTAACAGCCTCTTTTCTTCTGGAATCAGCCTGCAAACAGAGGCCACAGGGGGAAATCCCTAAGCATGTCTCAAAAACTTGGGGGAACAGTCAGCATTCTGCATGAAAGCCCCATTCCATACTGTCTCCCCGGCCTTTTCCACCGTGAGCCCCATCTGAGCAAAGTCCAGCTTTATTAAATGATAGAAACTGCAGAAGGAAGTTCAAATATTTAATCAGAGAGTCAGAATTACCAAATTAAATTACTTCACAGATAGAAATTATACAAAAACCAAAAAGGAAATCATGGGAAGGAAAGAAGGAAATAAGGTGCTTATAAATTTAAAAACACCTCCTCTGGTCAGAGGGAATAGCATGTGGGAAGGCCGAGAGGATCAGAAGAGGCAGCTGCAGAGCTAAGTGAGGGGCAGTGTCACAGGCTTAGGACAGTATTTTCAGGCAAGAAATGAAGATTTGGAACAGGTGACAGGAGGAGGAAGACAAAAGGTAGACCAATGTAAGAAATTTTCATGTGGACTCCATAGGACTTAGACAATGATCAGACACTAGAGAGAGTAAGGAGGAAGGATGGATCAAGGGTGATGTTGTCCAATAAGTGGCCACTGCTACCTGTGGGTATTTGAAATGAATTAAAATGAGATAAAATGAAGAGTTCAGCTCTCCAATCACACTAGCCACATTCAGCACTCACTAGCATGTGTTACTAGTGGCTACTGTGCTGAACAATGTGGATTATGGAAGATTTCCATCATCACAGAAAGTTCTACTGGACAGCAATGGTCTACAGTGACTCTCAGGCTTCCAGTCTGGGAGATCAGGTCTGGTGAGTGCATAAAATACCAGGAAATGGTTTTTTTTTTCCTTTTTTCTTTCTTTTTTTTTTTTTTTTCCTCAGCCTCCTGAGTAGCTGGGACTACAGGCAAGCACCACCATGCCCAGCTTAATTTTTTCTATATATATATTAGTTGGCCAATTGATTTCTTTCTATTTATAGTAGAGACGGGGTCTTGCTCTTGCTCAGGCTGGTTTCGAACTCCTGACCTCAAGCAATCTGCCCACCTCGGCCTCCCAGAGTGCTAGGATTACAGGCGTGAGCCACCGCGCCCGGCCAATACCAGAAAATGGTCATTATGCCTCTTACTACAACAGAGACCAATAGAGAGGAAGCATTTGCGGGGAGGAGACAAAGAGCATGGTCTCAGACACATTGAGTGTGAGGTAGGGTGCAATGATGTTGCCATAGGCATGCAGAAATACTTGTCTAGGATCTGACAGAAACCAAAGGTGGACAGAGACCACTAAGAGTCACTGTTACATGGATGTGAGGGTGCTCAGCCACGTGAGCATGGAAACAACTGGAAGCGACAGTTTCAATGTTCGGATAGAGGTAGAAGTTGGATCAGAGTAGGCTGAGGAGGGCAAGGTGAGCACGTGTAGATAACTCTGGAAGCTCAGTGGTGGAGGGGATGTTTATCACTCAACATATGTCATCTGAGGTCTAGTTCTCTTAATACAAAAAAAGCCTTTCCTGACCACTCCAGCGATCTTCCCATGTCTGAATTTAGCATGTGCTGTGAGATGCACTCGCGTCTGCTTTTAATGGCTCTCTATTTGATTAAGTGTGCACATTCCTAACTACCACTGTAGGCTTCACAGGAATGGGGAACCACATCTTGTCACCCTCCTGAATCCCCCTGGACAGTAGATGAGTGGAACCCTGGAAACATTTACCGGCCTGTCTTTAGCACATGAGCCATCTGGCAATGTAGGTCTGACCAGTCATCATGCAGAAGGCCACAGACTCTGGAAGGCTGGGCCCAGCCCTGTTCCACCCGAAGCTCTAGGGCGGCAAGAAGAGGCTGGGCTGGCCGGGCTAACGCCCCACCGGCACTTACTGGAAGGGGAGCTTCTCGTCATTGGGCTTGATACAGCGGACATAGTGCGGCGTCGTGGCGTTCAGCGTCTCCATGAGCAGATGCAGGGAGGTGCGGAACTGGGAGGAGAAATCCAGCGCTTGGTCACTTATTTCTAACATCGTGTGGACGTGCAACAAACACAGACAGACTCACGTGCTGGTGGCAGGGGTAGTTATTACCGTGACCGTTATCGTCACTGTTGATCCAGAAGGACGGGGGCGGACGTTGAGAGCCCTAGCGTCAGATTCCAGCCTCGACACTCCCACCTCGCTGTGACCAAAAATCGGGTCCTTCCCAGAGTAGGACTCCTCAAACTACATGGGGAGAGACTGCCCCCTAACATGCCCGACTCCCAGCTGTGGATCGAATGAGCTGACAGGTGGACAAACACTGCATGAGATTTGGTCCCTGTGCACTGGACGGCTGTTACTCCCAGACCTGAGGCCCTGGAGCCTTGACATCTGGGATCCTGGGAGTAGTGTTGATGTAAAATGACCAGAATCCACAGGAGTAAAAGTAGGTGGTAATTGCCAGGGGCCTGGCAGGCACGCTTTTCAGAGACACACTGGACATATCGCATATCACCCACAGAGATCCCGCAGAAGTTCTTCTTAGTCTCCTGATCCCTGGGGCTTATTTAAGCCTCCCTTCCTACCTGTAGACTCGAACCTCTGGCCTCCCCAACAGGTGTCTGTGCCCCTGCAGCAGGCCCTACCACAGGGTCTAATGCACTGACTGGGCTCCTCCTCTTTGTTCCATTGGTTCCCCTATAGTGAACCAATGTTTTGGAGTTTCCTTCTCAAAGGACACAGAGACTGAGCTGCGAGGCTGGGGCTGCTGATGCCGAGGCCACTGTGGCCTCCCTCTGACCTTGTGGCCATCCTTCACCTACACAGAGGGCAGCCTGCACATGTGCCAAGGCTCAGAGCTTTGGGCCTGGGGCTGACCTGGTGGCCTACGGTTTTCTTGTGCTCCTTGTTGGAGGCTTTCATGGGGGGTCTGGCCGAGCGAATGTTGATCTTCGAAGAGGATCCCTTCCCAGGTGTGGTGGTGGCGGGAACGGGGTCCTTGTCATCATGAAACAAGTCAGCCACCAGTGGGAACTAGAAACAATCAAAGGGAGAATAATGAAGCTATCTTTCACCTTTATCTTTCAAAACATCAGCTTTCCAATGTATACCCAAAAGAACTGAAAACTCGTAAGAGCTACAGAGTAGAAACAATGCCCATCAACGGATGAATGGACAAATGTGATATATCCACACGACAGAATACTCAACAATATAAAGAAACAAAGTCCTGCTCCATGCCACAACAGGATGGACCTTGAAAACATCACGCCAAGTGAAAGAAGCCAGACAAAAAAGACCACCCAGTGGGTGACACCATTTATATGAAATGTCTAAGGGACAGAAAGTAGTTCAGTGGTTGCCAGGGGCTGGGAGAGGGGGAAAAAGGGAGTGACACTAACGGGTACACGGTTTCTTCTGGGATGATAAAAATATTCAAGTTTATAGCAGTAACGGTTGCACAGCTTGGTGACCATGCTAAAATCCACTGACATGTATACTTCAAAAGGGTGAATTCTATGGCATATGAATTTCAATTTTTAAAATGGTAGGAAAGACAACATTTTAATGCAGTCTGTCATGTCAAAAAAAATAATGAATGATTAAATGATTCTAATCCATATACTTTCTGAAATGAATATTTGAGATGTTTGGGGCATGGGTAGAAGTTACCAGTCTGCATAATTATACTGTTTTGGGATCTGTTTATAGAAATCATAGTAAATCTACTGTGAAAAATCTGCTAAATGTAACGGTCAGGAACAGGTATGGACTGAGTATCATTTATCTGAAACACTTGGAACCAGAAATGTTTTAGTTTTCAGATTTCTTTGGAATTTGAAATATTTGCATTGTATTCACTGGTTGTGCATTCCTAATGTGAAAATCTGAAATCTGGAATTTTCCAATCAATGAGCAATTTGGATTTTAGAGCATCCTGGATTTCTGATGTTCAGATTTGGGATGCTAGATCTCTATCAGAATCACACTAGGAACTTTGAAATCAGGCTCACCAATATGAGGATTTTAAAATTTCAGCCCGTTTCTCTTGCTTCAATCAGAGACGCTACCTATGCTTTTTATTTAATACATTAAACAAGGGATTCATAACCTCACAGAAAGTGAAACTGTACAAGCCGGAGTTTAGTCAAAGCTGGCACTATGTTTTAATTTAGGTACGAACATGACCAAGGTTTTGTTTGTAGAATGTGCATTTTAAAAACCACATTTTAATTGTAGGTCCCACTGTTGAGACTGCATTTAGAAGCTGGTAGACTCTCTCAGATTCAGAAGAAGATGAGTTCATTGAAATATTAATTCTGGGAAGGAGGTGCAGGCTTCGTATTCCGTTCAGAATTTGTTTTATAAACTCAGTGAACACAGATCTATTTTGAGGCAGGACTGAAAGACTACGAGGTACCATTCAATCCTGGGCTGTAGGCAATAGTAAAAGACCCAGGCAGGAACGCGATGACTGTCCCCATCCACCAGGAGGGCTGGGCCAGGTAGGGCCTGCCCTGCCCCTGAAGCGTCCCAGCTACAGACAGAACCCCCAAGGAATAGTAGTTCCCAAGGTCTTCCTAGACAAAGGATTTATACAAAAGAACACATTTCTGAATGAGAGGGAAAAAGTTGTTTTTTCTTTAATTGGCTAACTCCAATTATGTTTTTAGACCTATTAAGAACTCTAAAAACTGAAGTCTATAAACTGACTCACCAGTAATACAACAACAACCCACCTTATTAGGGCAGCCAAAGGAAATGGTACCTGCCTGGGCCTTTCTAAAAACTTATTCCCTTCCAGCAAGGTAACACTTCCTGACAAACCAATCACTTCCTGAATTCTGTTTTTCACTTAGATAAAATGTGTCCATAGGTACTGGCTTTCATAGCTCTGCTATTCAAGTCTATTTATAGATTTTAAAAGCCTGAGGCAAATCAAAAAGGGATTAAGTATGAAAACACTCTTAAAGACCATTTGACAGTTCAAGAAAAAAGTCAATTATAGCTGTATACATAGCTGTTACCTTGGAAGTCACACCTATTCACTTGTGTTTATAAGAACATAAAAGATCTTTCCTTTAAAACGAACACAGGAAACTATAATAAGACACGGTATAAGAACAGTTTGAGATCTCTTGCCTAAGATCTTATCTTTAAAAACTATGGCTATAAATATAATAAAAAAAATATTTTCTTTTCAATCAATTCCTTTTACATGGTTAGTGGTACCCTCCAGGGGAAAAAAATTTCCAACTTTTAGATAAGAAATATGTTGTTTAAAACTCAAAATAACTAGAGGAATGAATTCAGAATGTTCCCAACACGAAGAAGTGTTTGAGGCGATGGATAGATCCTAATTACCCTAACTTGATCATTACACATACCGTGTTTCCCCGAAAATAAGACCTACCCATAAAATAAGCCCTAGCAGGATTTCTAAGCATTTGTGCAATAGAAGCCCTACCCCGAAAATAAGACCTAGTGATGGGCGTGGCTACGCAGCATATCTGCACAACCCATGCATTTCGTCGAGGAGCAGTGAAGACAATGAGCAGCCCTTCTCATCTGCCCCATGAGAGCTCTACTGCTCCACATGAGAGATTGGGGCCCATGGTTCTAAAGGAAATAGAGTCGCAAGAAATTCAGGATGGAATTCGGGGCTTGGAGAGTTATGACGATGTTCCAGAAGATGACGACTTAACTATATTTGAATAAATATAGATTGTTGTACCATACTTAAAAAAAAATAACACATCCCCTGAAAATAAGCCCTAGGGTGTCTTCTTGAGAAAAAATAAATATAAGACCCCGTCTTATTTTCGGGGAAACATGGTAGTATTCTCAGACCAAAATATCACATGTACCCCATAAATATTTACAACTATGATGTACCCACAAAAATTAAAAATAAAAATTTTAAGAAAAGGTTTTAAATGGACTTTGGAGGACAAACATCTCAGCACTTCAATTTTTGGAAGACGAAAAACATGGACTTTCCTACACTGGAAAAGGGATAATATTATTGTGTTGTCGACTAACAAGTTCTCTCTTACATAGTGACCCATTTATTCCAAACATGAGTAAAAGCCTTTCAACTACCAGCACATTTTAAGCAGGAAGCTCTCCAGTACATTTAAGAACAAGCATTTTATAGTAAGTTGATTATCTCAATAAAGCTCCTACATAAAAAATTTAAAAATATAAAAAATAAACATAGGCCGGGCGCACGCCTGTAATCCTAGCATTCTGGGAGGCCGAGGCGGGAGGATTGCTCGAGGTCAGGAGTTCAAAGGTCAGGAGTTCTCACTCCAGCCTGAGCAAGAGCGAGACCCCGTCTCTACTATAAATAGAAAGAATTTAATTGGCCAACTAATACATATAGAAAAAAATTAGCCGGGCATGGTGGCGCATGCCTGTAGTCCCAGCCACTTGGGAGGCTGAGGCAGTAGGATTACTTGAGCCCAGGAGATTGAGGTTGCTGTAAGCTAGGCTGACTCCATGGCACTCACTCTAGCCTGGGCAACAAAGTGAGACTCTGTCTCAAAAAAATAAATAAAAAATAAATAAATAAAAAATAAATAAAAATAAACTTTAAAAAAAGCAAACTATTTGCTCAGGATGGGATGTACGTGTGACCTTTAGGAACATGTTAGTGTAGAAGGCAACACACACATGTACATGTCATTCCTTGATGAGCTAAAGTCATAAGCAGCAGAAAGAGGGAGACAGAGAACATTTAGACCTTGTCTGAGTTGCTCCGTTGTGACTCCTGGACCAGGGATTGCCATGGCTCAGGGCAGGTGGCTTTGGGTCGAGATGGTTGCTGGACCACAGTGGTCTCGAGATCCCCTCTGCTGGGATGCAGTGGAGAGATGGCATCGGGACCACCACCCTCGCTGCCCAGCAGGAGGCATGTTTATGTCATTCCTTGGCACAGACACATGACCCACTGTGTGTCCCTCTGACCTACACTCAGTGGTGGCCTGGAATAGGAAATCTTTAGAGGAAAAAATATTCTCTTTTTAAGGGTCTTTTTTTCCTTATTGATAAAATATTCCTTTTTATAATAAATACCAGGAGGAAAAAAATCTCTATCCTGTAGTATTTAAAGCAGTGAGTCTATTCATAACTTGAAATCATGTTTTAAAGAAGTATTTCTTTACTTAAGTCTCTATTTATAGCTCTCTGATAGCTGAGAAAGCAATTAGCTACATTAGAACCTCTTAGGCAGAGTAACTGGCTTTACTAATTACATTCTCATTATCACAGTGTTACTTCACTGCTCTTGGTGGGAGGTCTTCAAACATCCCTTTGCCTGGTAGGATACATGGGAGTCTTCTATGCCATGCTGCTTAAGAAATTAACAAGTCGTCATGAATAATTATCAAGAATGCCACACAAAGGAAAACAGCTAATATTCTCCCATAAAATAAAATTATGAATTTACACATAGTATTGGAGATCTAGCTGAGCTAATTGAGATGAAAACCAATAAAAAATTATGCATTAAAATTTTAATGCTGTGACATAGGTCCTTGTATTTTTCCAGGTCTTTATTTTTCCACCTTTAACATGGAGTCAGAAACATAAGCCTCTTAGGGCTGCTGTGAAAACTAAATCATTTTAAGAAAAATAATAGAGGCTCCATGAACAACGAGCTTTAGAAATGCTAAATGACGGAGGCTGTCGAACATGCCCATCTGCCCAGATGATTTAGAGTACACTTAGTGCTCTAGCGTCAACTTTTGCTTTCTATGTTCTGGGACGTCTGAAATGGCCTGGAAGGAGTTCCGGGTAGAGCATTCCCAGCACTCCCCCAGCTGGGGTCTGGCAGCCCAGAAGCCCTGATGGTTGTTCTGAGCCATCAGACCAACCAGCAGGTTGGTGATGATCCTGCTGGCCACCATCACAGCATCTCGGGGGTGGCAGCAAGGTCACTGTTTCTTTAGAAATGTTAGCTGGTGTGGGGAAAGCTAGAATTGTGGGTGGGTGGGTAGGGAAGAGGAGGAGGAAGTTGGTTACATTGCAAGAATAGATCACAGACCTACTGTGTTTCCCCGAAAATAAGACAGGATCTTATATTTATTTTTCCTCAAGAAGACACCCTAGGGCTTATTTTCAGGGGATGTGTTATTTTCCCCTCAAAACCTCAGCTTGCAGCATGCACAGGATGGCCGGGACCTGACAGGGGGAGCCGACCTTGTTGGTGGGGCTGCTCGTACCTTTCTGGTCACCTCTGGGATAGTAGCTGTCACGATGGGGCAGATGAAAAGGGCAACTCATCTTTACTGCTCCGAGACAAAATGCATGGGTTGTGCAGATACGCTGCGCAGCCACGGCCATCACTAGATCTTATTTTCGGGGTAGGGCTTATATTGCGCAAATGCTTAGAAATCCTGCTAGGGCTTATTTTATGGGTAGGTCTTATTTTTGGGGAAACACGGTATATTATCCTCCAATGTAGCAGTATCTATGAATTTTTGATGTCCATACTCTTGGAATCATCAATTCCACTTGTAAAAGTTTACCCAACAGACATAATTAATTGTATAAGTATACAAAGATACAAAGGACATTCATTGCTACATTATTTGAAATAGCAAACTCCCAGCAGTTGTTTTGAAAAAAAGAAAAGTAGATGTGTACTCCTATGGAAAGATAGCCAAGATACAATGGTAAGTGAAAACCTAGAGAGGAATATATACATATATATATATATAAAATGTGGTTATTTCAATCTTCAAACGATATGCCAATATGTTTGAACATGAATAGGAATTCATCAAAAGATGGATCAAGGAGTGGGTGAGAGGACTTATTTTATATGTTTCTACTTTATTTTAATTTCTTATGAGCTTATATTTAATTTCTAATAAAAACCTAATACCCCTAATCTAAAATGATAATTCCTGTACAGCAAAGAGTCAACACAGCAGGCCCAAGACTGCTATTCTTAGAAATGCCTATTTACAAAGTTGACTGCTGGCTGGTGTCTGGGAACTTAGGCTTCAGGAGAGATTCCATCATTCCCCAGTAAGAACGGTTCACTGTATCTAAGCTGTTCCTGCAAATAATATGCTGGATACCTACTGTCCTTTTGGGAGTCTGGAATTTTGGTTGTGTTAGGTGAAAAGTACCTACATAACTGAGCCCAAATTAAAACCCTGGCCACCGAGGCTCGGGTGACATTCTTGGTAGCCATCTCACAAGTACTGCCACCACAACTCGATTCCAGGGGCCTTATGTGCATCCCGTAAGACCCCACTGGGAGAGGACTCTCCAAAGCTTGTGTTTGGTCTCCCCCGGAGTTTACTCTGTGCATCTTTCCCTTTGCTGATTCTGTTCTGCATCCTTTTACTGTAAATAAATCACAGCCATGAGTACAACCCTGTGCTGAGTTCCGTGAGTCTTTCCAGCAAACAATTGAACCTGGGGATGGTCTTGGGGGCCCATAAAGTATCCCTATCACTTTTTTCTATAGCACACTCTTCTTGACCTTAACATTACTACACTTTGTAATTAAACTTTTTCACTAAGTTCCATTAGGTTAACCATATGTGTTGGTCACCACTATATACTACATAAATATTTGATAAATTTGTTAAATAAAAATTTATAAAAAGCTCAGCTACTAATAAACAATCAGCTGGAGAGCACATAGAGGATGTTTCATGTGCAATGTTCCTCTTTAGAGAATCACACAAATCAAGACCCTAAAAAGTAAATACCATGGCAGATTCAAACTCTGTGTTTAGTACTCAACTCCCTTCCCCTCACCCCTCATTTGTGCTCCTACCTGAAAGGAGAAACTTTTACCAAGACAGTTTTCTGGACCTCTGGGGCCACTTTCAGACTCAGGTAGTTACAGACTTCTAAGCATTCTAAGAAACCATGATGAGGAAGACTCCTAATGTTCCACACTCTTAATTCTAACTCTTTCCCTGTGCCTTGCTGCTTTTCTTCCATCCCACAGCCCTTGTGAAAAATGGAAAAAGTCCTATCAACCACCGTGGACCAGAGCTCTGGACATCTGGAAAACTGAGAGGTTGAACTCCAACGATACTCATATGCACCCAAAGTGAATTTGTTTCAGTGGTGACTAATTCCCTGATATTCCAGATACCCAGAAGTGACAATGGGCAGGGGGGTCTGCCCTGGGCAGTCTTCATGCAGCTACTTACTAAAACCTTCCCTAAACCTCTCAGCCTTGGGGCCACATGATGTAACAGGGTTTACTTGGCTTTGCGTCCTTGGGTCTATTTTGCTGGGTGTATTTCCTCCATTCTATCATCTCACCCTATTGCATTCATCTAAAGCTTATCTCAAGAGAAATTAATCTGCCATTTCTACAGTGTTATCAGGCCCCTGCAGTGAGTTCACTATCATGTGGTCTGGGAGAAAGCCTCCTAAGTCCTGGAAAGTCTTTTTCTGGATTTCCTCTGAAGGGCTAAAGCCAGCAGCAGCCTCTGCATCAGTGTTGGCCTTTTAGAACACTGGCACATGTGCTTCCCACCCGCCACCCAACTCTCTCCCCCTGCCTCCTCCCCTCTCACAGTCACCTGTGTCTGTCTTTACCTGTCCACTCATGGCCCACGAGAAGGTAAGGAAGTCAGGGGAAGAATCTGTCTCGCTTGCCTTTGTATGAAAACAGGTGTGTTTAGGGCAGTGCCTCACAAGGCAGGCGCTTAAAAAAGATGTGTTTGGGTCGGGTGGGGTGGCTCACGCCTGTAATCCTATCAGGGAGGCCGAGGCGCGAGGATCGCTCAAGGTCAGGAGTTCGAAACCAGCCTGAACAAGAACGAGACCCCGTCTCTATTAAAAATAGAAAGAAATTAATTGGCCAACTAAAAATACATAGAAAAGATTAGCCAGGCATGGTGGTACATGCCTGTAGTCCCAGCTACTTGGGAGGCTGAGGCAGGAGGATCACCTGAGCCCAGGAGTTTGAGGTTGCTATGAGGCACTCTAGCCCAGGCAACAGAGTGAGACTCTGTCTCAAAAAAAAGAAAAGAAAAAAGATGTGTTTGGATGAACTGGTGCCTTGTTTCCTCCACTTGTAGAATGGACACAATATTTGCTAACTTTTTGCAATGCTCCCGAAAAGGAAATAATTCTGGAGATTATTATAATTGAGTCCAAAGTACTAGATTTCAAGCATCCCTTAAATCCCACCTTCCATTCTATTAAGTTTTCATTTATAGAGGGGTTCTGTACACTGCTAAACAGAAGTTAAATGCACAGATCCTGACATTTGAAGGGATTTAAACAACTTTACAATGAAGGCAGAAAGGTGTCTTAATGAACGGCAGCTCTGTTTCCATCGTTGCTCGCCGTGGTCTCTCCTCCTGGCTGTCGCCTCTCCCATGCCCCTCCACACCCTTCCCCTCACACGCATCTCCTCTCCATCCCCACTCCCTTCGTCCTTCCCTCCACCAGGCCACACGCGAATGTTTTCAGGCTGAAATAACCAACAATCCCCTCAGTCTCCCCACCCAACATCTCTGCCCTCCCACCCAGAGCGGGGCCAACGCCAGCCTCCCCCAGGCCCGGCTCTGCTGCCCCATTTGGATGCTCTTTACCTTGCTGGCCTTCAGGATGTTTATCTGTTCTTCATACACCGTGTCCCTGTTTTTCTCCAGAAAACCATCTGAAAGGTACTCCACCTGGGGCAGCAGGGACAGGGGAGAGAAACAGTTAGTGCCTGAGCCTGACCCAGTTCCTTCAGCAATTTGAGTAGTTTCATCTCATCCACAGAGGGTGTTCCAAAAAGTGCTGGAGTAGATAGGAAACCCACAGATGTTCCATTTAAAATGCAAATCCAATAAATGTGCAGGATTTAACACAGAGGGAACCGAGTATTCATTTTGCGGAAGAAAATATTGTCTTAAAAGGGAGTTCGCATAACAGAAGGCTTCTTTAGGGCTCTACAAATGCAGCTTCTCAGCCATATCCCAGCCCCACTGAATCAGAATTTGCATTTTAACAAGCCCTTGGTGATTTATGAACACATTAAAATTTGAAAATCACAGGGCTGGTGCGTATCGAGCAAATCCATTTAGAAAAATTCTACATCTTCACCAGTTGCTGGGAAAGGAGCCCCCTGAAGCAGAGTGACACCTGTTCCCCATAAGAAGCCAGACCACTTGGTGCCTCCTTTCCACTCCTCCCTTTCCTCTCCCAAGCTCCACGAGGGCAGACTCATAGCTGCCTTACTTGCTGCTGAGTTCCCCGAAGAGTGACCTTCAATAAATAAACTTGCAGTTGGGTGACTCCAACACCCCCTGTGAGGTTATGCCGTGTAGTAGCAATTTGGCATCCCCCAGAAATGGAGCAGGTTGAGTAAGAAAGGATAGAAGGGAACTATCTGGGACTTTAGGCCACCTGAACTCAAAAGGGACAGCTCCCTCTTAGCCCAGAAATCCCCAAGTCTCCCAAAAGTGGGGCCAAGGGAATGCCCCACCTTGTCCGCAAAGTGCACAACAATGAAGGCCGTGTTGGACATGCGGGGTTTCTGGAAGTGCTGGCTGCTGGAGTGCCGGTCATAGAGCTTCTGAGCCCAGTTCTGGTCAGTTCCTTTGGGGACCTGCGAACCACAAAACAGGGCAGAGTGCTTTGTGAAAAGGAAAGAAAGTTGCGGAAGAGGGATGGCATCTGGCAGTAAGTTGGCTCCAGCTCTCAAACCAGGACCACAGCAGGACTGTGGAAAGAACAGTTCAACCATGGACAGTTGGGATCCTGTCACGTGTGGGCTGGTTCCCATGGCAGCATGCTGAGCCTCACAGAGCCTGCTGCTTGGCAGATGCTGGAAGTGCTCGAGAGGATGAAGGTGGAAGCCAAGGTCACAGGAGCAGAGTCACAGCTTGTGGAACAACCTTAAAGAGCTTTGTCCCTGCAGGTGGGCCCATGACTTCAGCATCATGAACATGTCACATCCACCTCCAGTGCCAAGCTCTGCCAACTCAGGTGAACTGCCACAGGAAAGCCCACCCTCTCTCTCTCTCTAAGCTCATCTAAATACCACTGCCCCAGCTCAGCTCAAGTTCATCCCTCTCCTGACCACTCTTCACCTTGCTTCTCTCTTCCTTGGAATTACTCACAACTCAGCTCCTGCACATAGGCTAGCATGTTGCTCGCCATCGGTTACTAGGCATGTCTTAACAGTTTGCTGAGTTCAAGGACTGACCATGCCTTACTGTTGTTTCCCTGCTCCTCAGAGAACTTAGTGGGTTCTGGTCACATATCGGGTACTGAGTACCTAGTGATGGATGTACACGGTACTAATCTCTGCCTCCCCCAAAATTTAAATTCAGGTTGAAAGTTTTCACTGCATTAGGAATTCGGAAGGGCAGCCCCTTTCAGTATCTTTATGGATGGTTTCAGAAGTAAAAGCATCTTGCTTCATTGAAAATGTAACAGAGTCATTGTAATCATGATTCAAATTGTCAAGGATGACAGCAACTTTTCCAATGGGAAGGTGCTCTCTTGTCACCATTGGCCACCACTGCAGACACTCACTGACTAGCATGGGTCCAGTCCTCAGTTACTGGTCATAATTGACTCGCCCTCATTAGTTCAGAGTGTACATTTAGATCGAGCAGGGTTGAAGGTGACCCTTGCAACTAGCCATTTAAAAAGGGCTTTACACAGTACATTAATAAAATCTTTGTCATGAAGAAAATGCTTACCTACTTAGGAACAAACTTCTTAAATTCTTTGTAAGCAAACTGATTTTTCTCAAGCTTTAGCTTGGTGTAACTATTAATAATATTGAATACCCAATGCTAAATGCCATAGGAAATTTAAGGAAAAAAACCCTTTCTTGAAGGAGATTATTAATTGTGTTGGGCAGACAACACGATATTTTTAATTCAGCATTTTCTATATATACTGTGCTTTATTTGTCTCCAAGCATTCTGTGTTTGGAACCACCAGGTGTGAAGGAGGCAGAGGTCAGCCTGGCGGGGCTGTCAGGACTGGGTAGGCCAGAGACAGGAACAAGAGGAACCTCAAGAATTGGCACAACTGGGGCAGTGAGAACCACAGTGACAAGTCCACCTAAGCAAACAGATTTGCCAGGAACAAAATCATCTTGTCTTGAAAATGAAATTGAACTTCTGCAAGAAGACTCCATCCATAATCCTACATATTCACTAATTCAGACTGGCATCAATTAATAAGCAGAGGAGACCAACAACTGATGTCACATGTTACATATTTCCTGACAAGGATCAGTCTTCTTTCGCTGCCCACCCTATCTCCAATGAAAAATAAGGGCCAGCAGGAATTTATAGCAATTATGATTCCCAGGTAATACTAATAGCTAATGGCCATAGCACTTATCATTTGCCAGGCAGTTTTCTACACATTTTAGACGTATCAACTCATTTCATCCTCGCAGAATACTATGAGCTAGCCACTGTGTTTGCACACACTTTAGAGATGAGGAAATTGAGACAGTGAGGTTAAGTAACTTGCTCAAGGTCCCACAGCTGGAGTAGCAGAGCTGGGGTTGCAAACAGGACAGGCTGGCTCTGGGGCATGTGTTCTTGGCTATTTTGCTTTCCTTCCTGAAAACAGAGTTTTAAAGGGAGCCATGAAGGTAGGGTCAGGTAGAAGGTGCTTTTTTCCAAAAATATTTCCATAAGATAGATTTTAAACAGCCATAGGAAAAATAAAATCTTGTGTTCTGGTAACATCTGGATCACTGTTATCAGCAGCTCTGGAATATGCAGCTGAATCACAAATGCTTTAGTATGGAATCCACAGGTGGCTTCACATTTTTTATGCTGAATGAGCACTGGGCCAGGAGCCTGGACTCCAGCTTTGTCCTCATCTAGGTTGGTTCTGTCCTTCTGAGGCCTAATCATCCCACATCAGAAAGTGAAAGTCCCATCTGCATGAAATGCCCAGAACAGGCAATTCTATAGAGACAGAAAGCAGATTCGTGGCTGCCTAGGGCTGGGGGCAACGAGGAGCAGCTGCTGCAAATGGGTTTCTCTGTAGGGGTGATGAAAATGTTCTGAAACTGACTGTGGTGGTAAAGGTGGCCCAGATGCCTTCAGCCCCACACCCAAGCCTAGAACTGAACTAATGCAATGGCAGTATCGGTTTTACCTTACATTCTTCATCCAACAGGTCCAAGATGCCCAGCTTAGCTTCTATGAGGTCGATACAAGGCTGGTTATCATGGAAATCAATCAAGGTCCAAGGGATCTGCTCCTTCATGTATTCCTCTTGCTCTAGTTTGAACACATGCTAAGGCAAGAGGTGAAAAGGTCACGGTGGGTGAACTGCAGGCACATCTTATTATTCACCTACCCTGAGCACTCAGTGAGTTCTGGGTCTTGTAGGATAAGCCGGTAATTGCTAGAAAGGTTTGGGTGCTATTCACAGTCATGATTGCAGAAAAGAAAAGTGCATTTAGGTGATTTCTCATTCCTATGAATTCTTCCCTAGGTGATTTTATCAATCACCTGTGTTGTTGTACCCCAACCGATCACAAGAAACTCTGTATCTGGCTTGCAGGTGCTTGACCACCCTAGAAACCCAGGCTCAAAGGAGTGGGGGTCAAGGCCATGGGGAAGATCATTTACATTCTCAGCCAGCTGCCTAGCTGGGACTGCCACTTGACAGTGGAGAGCACCTTCCTAAAGCTCAGGGCACCACCAGGAAACCAAGCACAGGTTAAGGCAGAGTGAAGCCCACGGGCCTCAGATGGAAGACAAGTCACCTAGTCTGTCACCCCCAGAAAGAGAGAGAGAGAAATCTCCCCAGCCCAGTATCCCTGGCCCAGGGATCCCACCTACCCAGTTGAACTGCTGCTGGAGCTTCTCATTTGCGTAGTTAATGCAAAACTGCTCAAAGCTGTTCACTTCAAAGGTCTCAAACCTACAGAACAGAAGGAGAAGACAAAGGTAAGAGACAACTCCTTTCAGGGTTGCCCTCATCCTCTATTCCCAGCCAGCTCTGCCCCTGGTGCCACCAGAGTCCCCAGTTTCTGCTCTTGAGTTCCAAGAGGCCACTGTTGCAGATGTTAGCACTACAGAGAGCCTTACTAAATTAGGAAGGAACGCATATGCATTTTTATAACTAGGAAAAGTACTGACAGCAGGAAAATTTAGGAAAAGCAGACATAGAAAAAGTCATCAATGATTCTATCATTCATATCAACCACCAGCTACATCTTGGTAGGTTTCCTTTTAGGGATTTTTATATATCATTCTTCCCCCCCCCCAAATGTAAAGTTTTACCTATTTTTATCATTAACCGTTCCCTTGCAAACACTTCCCCCCACACTGCTGCCCTGAAAGCAGTTTTAACATTTGCCTCCTTGACCACTGTATAGATCAGGGCTGGGGCCTAGAATTCTAGGTCACCTCGGAATTGCAAAGGGGCCCAGGGGAGGGGCCATGCCACCCCAGGAAACACCTGTTCTCAAGTCACACAAAGCTGCCTCAGGCTCCCACACAGATGTATCTTATTCAGCCACAACCCCATTGAGGGACACTTTGGTTTCTCTTCCAGTTTTTAAGTTACTATCAATGTTGTGACAAATTCTTTAAATTCATGATTCTTTCCTTACAATGCTAGCCTAGAATCACGCCAGCAGAGTATCACTTCTTAAAAGGTGGAAGCAAATTAACTCCTAGAAGAGTGGAACTAATTTATGTGATTACCCCACCCCCACCCTTCCAATGTAGGAAAGTATCTTGTTCTAATACTGGTCAATAATATCTTGTTGTAGTCATTTTTATTGAGTTAGAGTTTTACGCACAATCAATGCACCAATTTTAAGTGTATACATTTTGATGCATTTTTGAAAAATGTTACCAAGTGTGTAACTGTTACCACGGCCCAGGATAGACATTTTCATCACCTGAAATATTTCCCTTAAGCTCCATTCAGGTCTCAAGGGTCTCCCCCACAGCCGGCCCATCCCTCACCACCGTGAGTATTTAATGTATCACAGCTCTCTGGTCAACAGCATATATAACTTTTAAAATCTTTGGTTATTTGGTATATAAAATGTCTGTTTGAATTTTAATTTCTTTGATCATTAATAGAGTTTAACATTTTTCTGTGTGACTGCATGAGTCATCTGTACTTTGTGAATTACCTGTGATCCTTGCTAAATTTTGTTGGGTTTCAACTTTCAAAATGGATTTATATCGGAGCTCTTCAGACTTTAGAATATCAATGCTATCATTGCTCAACCTAAGTGTCTGCAATATAATATGGCCTGATGGCCGTGCAGGGAAGGTACAGCTGGGGCAGGTGGTGGGTGGGATGAGACACAGGTGTAGCAGGAGGCGGCAGCCGGCAGCCAAGTCTTCCACGGGCCTTGTGAGCTACACCAAGAGGTTTGGATCTCATCAGGGGATAATGCGGAGATTCTGGAGGATTTCAAATTGAGAAATAACAATGAGATTTGCATCTCAGAGTTGGGCAGGAGAGAAACTGTGGTTTGGGAGAAGGTACACAAGACTGGAGGCAGGAAGTTGAGTAAGGTAGTTACTACTGGAGCAGGAAGCCAGGCAAGATCCAGTGAGGGCTTGATTTAAGCTGGTAGTGGCCAATAGAAAGGTTCTCAAGACATCAAGGAAGATGGGGATGAGAGGACTTCAAATGGCCAACAAGCCGTGCAGAGAAGGCCACGTAATCAGAAGATTTGTCACTTGCCATGCCCACAACATGACAAGCACCAGCAGCTTCAGCTACAATGAGTGGGCCCACCTTGTACACTGAACAACAGCATCAGGCCAAAGGGGTGAGAAGGGGTAGAACTCTATGAGGAAGAGCTGCCTTGTTTTCATTCACACACCGGCCAAATAGGCCAGAAGAGGCCCTGCCAAGGAGCATCTGGAAATTGCCCCAAGTTGCCCCGTGCTTCACGAGTTCTCAACCTGATGACTGCTCACAGCAAGCACGAGTTAGGGTCTGTCGTTGATCTACCCTATAGCTGAAGAAACTGAGGTATGGGGAGATTACGTACCTGCCCAAGGTCAGAGAGTCAGTAGGCAGAGCCAGAATTTGAAGGCAAGGAGTCTGATTTCTGAGGGCACAGTTTTAATTCAGAGAGGAGGAAAAGTTTCATAAAAAAGGAAGAAGAGATGACTCAGAAGGGCTATGGACATGAGGGACAACTTCCCAGAAAGGGAGACATTTGAGCATGTGGTGAGGGGCAGAGGGCCAGTGCTAATAAATATAAACCAAGGACCTGCGGCACAGGCTTCAGTCTTCTCCAAAATCTTCATCTCTCCACCCCTTCCCATTCTTCAGTATGGAAAACTGAATTTCCTCAATCTTATATGAAGGCCATGTAAGCCTTTCCAATATAGCCTACTCCCCAAGTACCAACCCCAAAAAGAAACGTGACCACTGTCTCTGGTGGGGTGGGGATGACAGTGGCACAGAGATAGCACCCTATGCAGAGGGACCACAAAAATAGAGACATCAGATTCCCAGCAGGCTGGGTCAGCGCCCAGAAGGTGCCAGGCTTCTCCTCCCTGGCACCCACCTCCCCTGCCAAGGTGTGAGCCATGGAGAAGTGGGAAACTTTGAGATCAAAGGCACCAACTGCTTGGAGACAACCACATTAAAGCATAGCCTTTGGCCGTGCCCATGTGGGAGAAAATTCTAGGTTAATAAAGCAAGATCAAAGATGCAAAGTCCATGCTGGGATGAAGGATCCCACCCCCGTGCACTCCAGACCAGGAGAAGATGGGCACTGGATTGGGGCCCTCCCAGCCCAGGTGACAGTCCTGCAGACCAAGTTATGTCCCCTAGAACTTCATTCCCTCCCCCAGCCTCCCACCCCAAGAGAGGTTGCTGGTAACACCCAAGCCCCAGAGGAAATTTAATTAACAAAACCTAGAAGGAAGATAAAGAGCCACCCCAGCAACTGGCCAGATAATAGCAATCGGGTGTGCTGGCAGAGCTTGTACTGAGCTCCAGAGAGGGTTTAAATATCCACCACTTGTCATTTTCTAAAGGTTTACATTGGTAGCGCTCCACAAAGAACATTCTCATTAATTTGAAATGGCCCGAAATTAGCTCATAATTTTCCTATTCTGAGATATTATCTGGTAACAATTCCTCTGCCATCTAATGTAATTACTGTAATGCCGGAGGCCCAGAGATGAATGAGGGGCTTGGGTAAGCTTGGGAAAAATGTCTTAAGATGACCGAAGCCACAGTCAGGGAGACAGGGCAACTTCTCTTTACAACAGAATTATAATAGTAATTTTTCCCATCAACAGAGATGACTTTTTAAAATAAACACAATGAATCAATTTATAGTCCACAACATTAAAACACTGCAAAGAAATTTATAGACTAGAGGGAATTGGATTCCTCTTGTAAAATCAACGTTGAGAATAGTCAGACCAGAAGCCTTGGGGGTAGGAGGAAGGTCAAAATATAGAATAAAACTCGATGCTGAGACGTGACATCTGGGCTCCTGGTGGCACAATGATCACCTCTGCTTCAATTTCCTTCTGTCTTCAGAATGTTGTTGAAAAGTATATAGTTTCCTTCTCATTCTACCCCAGGTTTAGGGTGTAGTAAGGGCTACAGATACCTCTAAAAATAAGGTAGAATTTGTTGGAAAGCGAAACTGCAATAACAAGAAGTCAACCAATCACTGAGTTAATGATCAACCTCTGTGAACCCCTCACAGAGAGGTGACGAGATGCCTCCAAGGTCCCCCCCAGAGCATAGGTCAAAGGAACTGGAGTCTCTTAGCTCTGGCTCGTCTTTCTAGTTTACAAAGATCACACTCCAGCATTCAACTTTTGGTAAGTTGAAAAGATGGGATGATAGGTGAGCTACAGAGGAGGGCTTCTAGGGAATGATTATTAAAAAGTCATACAGAAAAAATGATGTGGGGAAATTCTCCCTAGAGAAGCCTTTAAAAATAAGACCATTGTGCATTAACATCAGAGAAGTGATCCAGCATCCTTTCGAGGCTCCTTTCTACCCTGAAGGCTTTGAAATGTCACAGGGTACCCTAGGGTCTGTTAGAGAGGCTAAGCTCTTGATCTTGGTACTAAACAATCTCAGGATTCTGGCTGCACCTTAGAATGGCAGGGTGTAAACTCCACTTCTACGCTGCTCTCTGAGCTTAGATGTCCCTAACACAGTACACAATCCCAGGCACTGCTCACACGTCAAGGCCAAGAGCTGTCACTCTTCTCAAGACCTAAACCGAGTCAGTTTGGCACGTGTTGCAATTTCCAGTTCCTCTTCATGCCTGGAATGCCCATGCGGGATGGGGAAACACCCACTACATGGTCATCTTCTCCCAGCCCATCAGCCAACTGTCCCAAGAACTGTGAGGGCTTCAATGACATGGTCCCTGCCCACAAGAGCTCCTAGAAAGATGACAGGAAACTGGTACATGAGACCTTATCCCCAAGGGGTAGAAATTTTAGGTGCCATAGGCTTTTAGAGGACAGTGAGGCCACGGGGTGGTGGTGCTGCATGGACAGAGGGAACATGGGACCTTATCTGAGCCTTAGAAGCACGCAGGGGTATCTGGCTCCAGCCACATGCCAAAGGGGCTGTCTTGAAGCAATTTCAGAGGTTGAACTCGGCTTTAGAGCACTCTAAGTTATGAGGCTCTCCTGGGAGGCTGGGAGACTCCAGGGTGACCCAGTAGCTTCTGGTGATCTGTTAGGTCTGGGAACAGTGGAGCCAGCCATGCATTTTCTCCCTGAAGGTGGCATGTGCTGGGGTCTTCTAGGCTGTTCAGGAATGAGCCACCGTCACAGGCTAAAGGGTGAATGCAGTCACCAATTTCTGCTCCATTCTTGGGGAAACCTTTTAATCCTGGTCACAGAGGAGCTGGGGAGGTGTCTCTGAGTAACTATATTGCAATGGGAAGATTATTTATAAGTTGATTTTGGAGAGTGAGACCAAGAAAACAAACCAAAGAAAGAATAATTTTTTTTCCATCAAAATGAAGGCAACACAGTGAATCCAAGAAGTTTACCTAAAATATATTATTAAAATCAACCCACAGGATGGGAGAAAATATTTACAAATCCTATTTCTAATATTGATAAAAGGTTAATATCCAGAATATATAGAAAACTCCTAAAACTCAACAAAAAACCCAAATAACCTGAATGAAAAGTTGGCAAAAGATTTGAATAGCTATTTCCCTCCAGAGAAGATACACAATTGATCAAGAGGCACATGAAACAATAATGACCGTCACTAGTCATCAGAGAAATGCCAATCAGAACCACACTCAGACAGGATTGCCACACCCAGTAAGACAGCTACTATCAAAACCAGGAAGTAATAAGTGTTGCCGAGGATGTGGGAACAGGAACCCTTGTGCACTGCTGGAAGGATGTAAAATGGTAGAGCTGCCATGAAAGACACAAAAGTTCCTCAAAAATTAAAAATGAAATTACCATACAACCCAGCAATCCCATTTCTAGCTATACATCCAAAAGAATTGAAAACAGGACCTGGGAGAGAGATTTGCAGGCTCACATTCATTGCAGCATCACTTGCAATAGGCTGGAGGTGAGAACTACTCAAATGTGCATCAGTGGATGGATGGAGAGACACAATGCAGTATATACATTCAACGGAATATCACTGAGGCTTGAAAAAGAAGGAAATGCTGCTACATGTTACAAAATAAATGACCCTGGAGGATGCATAGGCAAACCCTTAGAAACAAAGAAGAAAGGTGGCTGCCAGGGAGGAGGAAATGGAGAGTTGTTTGGGTGTAGAGTTTCAGTTTTGGAAGATGAAAAAGTTCTGGAGAACTTTCATAACAATGTGAATATACACAATAGTGCTGAACTGTATACTTACATAGTTATAAGTTTTATTTAAAAAGTACCTTTAAAAATACATCATTAAAGAGCACTGAATAGAGTTGGATAGTAATCTAGTATTAAGAAATACCATAAGAAATTAACAGAGACTGACAGGATATAAAATCCCAGCATATCTCATTTCCTGCTTACTGGGGCCAAAACTTCACAACTTCCTTCTCTGACTGTTCCTTGGCATAATCACACATCCTCTCTACCATGCCTTGCTCCCAGGCAAACTGTCCTCAGCAAGAATAGGCTGGCCTCAGCCAAAGTCCCCTGCTACCTAGGCATTTGGAAGGCTGAAGCCAAAGACCAATAAATGTGTATTTTTCCCAAACTGACGCCATTTATTTCTCGTTGCCTCAAGGAGGGGAGAGGAATAAAGGATTAAGGCAGCAATTAATCAAGCCTGCAGAGGCAAATGCTGCTCAACGCAACATGAAAAGGGAAGCCGCCAACCCCAAAATGCCAGGCTCTCCCCTATCCATTTCCATCCCCCCAGCCTGGTAAGAAATATCCTGAAGGCAACTTCACAGACCTTGGTTGAGGTGGAGAGCCTGGTGTGGGTTGACTAAATTGCTCTGGGTATTGCTTGCTCTGCACTTTTTTTTCTGGAGCTGGGAAACGTGAGCCAGATGAAGGGAAGCCATCTTTCTACTAGGAACTGGGCTTCTGGAACCATCCAGAGAGCCTCTGAGCAGGGCACTCACCACGTGGGGTGCAGGCAGCTGTGGCCCATGCTAATGTGTTCAGGAGTCCACAGCCTGTTCCACGCTACAAGCTACGCACCCGTCAGAGCGTCATGATAAGCACAGGTGTGTACATGACGCTGGTCGGCACGGCTTGCTCGTACACACGACAGCGAGTGTTGGTTCACTCTGGGTGCTGCTTCTACAGGACCACAGGAAAGTGTGGAGTGGCTCACCTATAATCCAGAACTCTCTTCACTTCTGTTTCTGAGATGAGCTTGACTGGTGAGCCAATAATGCCCTAGGACAGGCACTGCAGTTTATCTGGGGACAGCTATCCTGGTGGAAGGAATTAGTGCCCACTTGTGGGGGTTAAAGGGAAGAAAAGCGATTGTACTCTCATTGCCTAGCTTCGTGCATTTCTAACCTAACAGAGGGAGGCAACTCCTTATTCCTTCCCCCTTCGTGAATGTGGTTTACTGTATTCAAAAACTCATCCCCCCATTCTTCCTATTCCCTCCAGATTCCAACTTTTGCCACTCTTTTGCTCACAAGAGACAAGGAGGAGTGAGAAAAATCAAAGACATCAGGTCAGCCCAAGGGCATCCTCTGTGGGTATCCCACATGTCCCCACTTGGGCTAAGATGAGGGAGGACGTGGACAGATGGTTTTCTTCTCCAGGCTTTGGTGGACAGAGTTATAGACAGAAAACACAAAATACACATCAAGGCTTGAGTTTTCTGATGCCAGGAAGATGAAAAGCTTCTTAGACTCTCTTCCCATTGTCATGAATAAAGCCTAAGATTGGGATTGGTATGAAACAGGAGGGGAGGGAGGTGGGGGGAGGGGAAGGGAGGTGGGGGGAGGGGAAGGGAGGTGGGGTATATCAAGTGTGACACTCACTTCCAGAGAACAAAGAAGTGACCACATTAGAAAGCAAAAAACTTGATTCACTGGGCTTCCAGAAGGTATGTGAAGTCCAGAAGAAACAAGGTGAAGACAAGACAGCGAGTGGAGAAGGCAGGTGACAGTAACTAGCTCACACAAGCTGTACCAAGACTCTACCCAAGGGTTCTGTGTCATTTTCTCCCAGAGTAAGAGACAATGTCACTGACTTTATAAATGGAAAATAGTACCTCCAGACTCAAGCCACTAGCTCTCCTGGGGTTAAATTGTTGATTTTAATCTCTTAAGAGTTCATTACATACCCTCTGACCAGAAAAGAGCCTGGGCCAGTCCACATTCCTGCCATCATTTCTTGACATTGTCAAGAAGCACGCATACACGTTTATGGAACGTTCCTAAGTGCTTTCCTGGCACCCTGTGGCCCAGGCAGGCAGCTAGTTTGTTATCTCTGAACCCACCTTGCATCTAGCTTGCTCCCTTTAACTCTGCCTGGAGTTCCCTCCAGGGTGTGAACTCATCACTGCTTTGAGATACAAAGGAGTAACTGTGCATGGGCATTTATTTCTCTCCAGGAGGGCAGTGAATCACTTTTTAAATATGACCACTTTATGATATGGCTTAAGAAAAGTAAATTAGCTTCTGAGAAAAGAACATGGATTAAGAAAAGAGAAAGCACAAAGGGTAGAAAATTCCCCAGAGTGGCCCCATGCTGGCCTTGTGACGGGACCCTACCCACTGAAAAGCTGTCAGGTGTCCTCAAAGGAGCCCCCGGGCCACTGCGAGATGACAGGGGCACACAGGTTAGGAGGTGGCATGAGGAAGAGGGGACTGGCTTTTCCAGATTGCCAACCCCATCCACTGAAAGCTGTTCCTTTGAAGCCATAAACAAGCCTTCCCTGTAATCTATTTCTCCCCTTTGGGAAGTCACTGGCCTTCTTGAAAATAAACAATTATAAAAATTAAATGGCAAGTATGAGCTTGCACAAGGCCAGCTGACATCTGCAGATTCAGCAGCGCCAGAAGCCCGGCTCACAGAGGCCCCCAGCCCCGGGCAGAGACTTCCACAGTGGGCCCTGGGGAGGGAGGAACAGGTCTATTTAAATTCTAAACACTGTTAAGAAAATACATAACAGAACTGAGGCAGGATTATTTTACATATCAGCAATATTAAAATCACAATATTATTACATGCTATTAAATAATGAGTATGCATGTTAATCTTCCAAAATCAAAAGTAAAATAGATTCTTAAACACGTATATTAAGGGAATTGGGTCAGATGCTGTCTTTCTTCAGAAGGCAATACTAAAGGCCAGTATTTTGGGAAATCCAATTACCTGCAAGTACTTGAGGAAGAGAGAAGAACACCACATAATTACTGACAAGACGACAGTGAGCTCCCAGAGAGCACAGACTGTTCCATCCGCTCCCAGGAGCACAGAGCAGGCACTCAACTGATGACAAGGAGAAGTGGCCTGCGCAGGGTCACTCAGCGGAAACCCCGCAGAGCCCCGAAGGGGACCTGGCCTCCCTCTCTAGGGTGACTCTCCACTGTGTGCTCCTAACCGGCAATACAGTTTCCTTTCACGCTTTGGTTTTTCCTCCCACCCTGACTGTGGCTCTTGTCCCCAAAGGTGCCTCCCCCAGTTCTTACCCCCTTAAACGATCCAGTTCAGATCTCACCTCCCACAGAAAGCTTCCCCTGACTGTGCGAACAAGTGTGCCCTCTCCAGCCTCGAGACCCCTACAGCACCAAGTGTCTGAATCTGCAGAGCCACTTCTACAATTTCTTCCAATGCCTCTTGCATTACCTAACTTGTGCATGTGCCTTAACTCTTCAGCATGTTCCTAAGGCCTTGGGGATGCCAGAAGTCTAGTTCCAGTCTTCTTTCTCTATAGCAGTGACATGGTCCACATTTGAAACCCAATGATGAGCAACCGCATCAGAGATACAATTAGGAGAGCCCGTCTTCACATGAGGAAGGGGCTGCTTTACTGCAACCTCATCGTAAGGTATGTCCAGCTGCGTTCAGGCCCAGTAAGCAGTTGTTTTCACTAGAGTGTCACTGCTCTTGCAACACTGCACTTCTCTGGTCTAAATTTCTATTTTAAGGCAGAAGCCATGACTTCTATAATTTAAAGATCTAGGAGGATCTAATCTATTATTAGCCTAAAGAGGGCAGGATTGGTCAGAAAAGAAGAGCAAGGGAGGTTGCAACCCAGTTCATACAACTTCAATTCTAGAAGGATCTGGAAAGAACCTCAGGGAGACTACTGTGGCTCAAAACTTCATTTGAAGCTACAGGAATGAAAGATCAGCGAGGGGGTGTGATTGCGGAGACTGCTCCAGCTCGCTAGTGATAGCACAGACGCAGAGAGCCAGCCTCCCAATGGCGGGCCAAGCACACTGCCTCCACGCCACGCTGCCTCTCCCTGCCAAAAATACACCGTTATAAATAACAGGCATTTCAACTGGGCTTAAATTCTGAAAGGAAGAGAAATCTCAAGAACGACCACACACAACACACATCTGTACAGCAGTGGGCAAAATTATGGTATTAAAATAACTACCTTGACTGGTGATATAATCAATGAGTTCAAATGGTAGATTGAACTAAAGCCTGAATCTAAGTTCTATTTCTCAAAGTAACTTCCAGAATGATGATGGGCAAGAAATTTTCCTCTCTGGGCCTCAGTTTCCCAGTAATAAAAATGGATACTCATTGGGCTTCTCAGTAGGTGAGCTCCTGGTGTTTCGACAGGGTCCATTCTTCCTTGCGACAGTTACACGACACTTAGAATCCCTGGCTTCAGGACAGTAGTGACCCCAGCTATTCTGACAACCAATGCCCCCAACACATCTTAAATTCCCTCATTGAGAACCACGAGGAAGATCTCCAAGGCCCTAGCTGTCTCTAAAATGCCAGCAGGAAGCCACTGCCCACCAGCAGGTGGAGTGGCAGGCTGGAGGACAGGGGGCAGGCCTACCCGTAGATGTCCAGGACCCCGATGAAGGAGTGCTGCTTGAGGGACGTGTGCAGGGCCTTGTTGATGTGCTCCACGATCCAGCTGAACAGCTGGGCATAGATGTGCTTGGCCAGAGCGTTGCGGGCATTGAGCACCTGCTGCAGGGACATGGTCTTGACGTAGGTCTCTGAGGTGGTGACCAGCTTGCGATGGCACAGCCAGTGCTCCATCTGACTGTGCTCCACCCCTAGCAGTCGGCAGAAGTGGTTCAGGTGCTCATCCTGCGGCTGGGGGAGATGGGGACACGGGTTGAGGAGGCACGTGGAAGGCGACCCTCCACCCCCGCCTTCCACTCTCCTGTGCAGAGGGAAGATGAGCCCCACCCAAGGCCCCCCCCAGAGCTCCGGAACCCATCCCACCCCCACAAACTCACACACTGCTAAGTGGCGATGACAATTAGCGCCCGTGATACAGCGCTGCTCAAACTGATCATCACACCTGCTAATGACCACACTACCAGGGCCCTGTAAAATAAAAAGCTCTCTCCACTTTCCCTGTCCCCTCCCCCTCCACGCTAGGCTGCTGTCAAGTAACTTGCAGAAGGGGAGTCCTTGAGTGAAGGGAGCAGAACGAGAATTGATCACTTAGGACAGGATAGTTCGTTCACAACAAGAAGCAGATTCACACTGAACGAACAATACGTACAGGGTTCTCGTGCAGAGCTTAACCCACAGCCCAGAAAGCAGTTCTCTTCTTCCCTCTTAGAATTCTTCACTTACAGGCTTTACCCTTTGTCCAGCCCCGGGTTTGACCAGCTAGCTGTGTGCTTGGAAACGAACTCAGGGGTCCTAAGGCTGGAGGGGCCCCTCAAAGGTGCTCTGCCACGCCCCCTGCTTAGGGGTCAGTTCCCCTTCAGTGAAGTAGCTCACATGGGCCAGATCTGTGCTTCTCTTACGGGTGGGCAGGTGGGATACTGAAGAATCACCCCGAGGAATTTTTCCAATTACATGTGACACCAGTGGGTGTGTTCAAACGTGCTGGGCCAGAGACAGGCCGAAACTCAGTGGGCGACGTCCCCCAAGCACTAACACTGCACGACCCGACACTTCTAGGTAGGCTCTTTCATCTTAGCCCCGGTGACACGAAATCACATATAATTGAACTTTAGCTTTCTGGAAAGCACTTACTGGTTGGGGGGAAAGTTAATCAATGTGGAAAGCTATAACACATAGCAGAAACATGGAACAAATTTTGACCTAAGATCATTTAGAATAATTTCAGTGATAACATCAGACGTGTCTAAAGCTGGAAAGAAACTTTGAATTCTTCTAGTTTAAGCTTCTTTTTCATACAGTAAGAGATTGAACCCGAGAGAGGTGCAATGACTCAGCCAGGTCCCCTGGGCTCAGGGCTGCTGCCTACCCGGCTGCCTCTAAAGGCCACCTCTGAGCCTAGACCCTTCTTTACCCCAAACACCTTGGAGCCACTAAGTAACCACATTTCCCACAGGGTCTTGTTTCATTTCACCACAATGTAAAAGTCTCTTGGATAATCCTTGTTGCCCACGCAGGGCACCCCACAGAAAACCTGCTCATCCTCGGAGGCCCCTCTCATCTGTTACACATCCTCTCATCCAAATCGTCCTGGGAAAGGCAACATCCAGCCCTGAGCCCGTTGGAGAGCTTATTAACTCTGAGGCTCAAATGGAATCCTTTAGGACACAACGTGCCACCTCCTAATGACCCTAAATTGCTATGAGACTCATTCTGATGAGGCTGCCTTGTAGGATTTAAATGAAGGCTTATTTGATGAAAATTAACACAGATAACTGTATGATTTCCCCCTTAACACCATATACCCCGAGGCCATTTTTTTCTCCTACAGATATTTAAAATCCATCTCCCCGAACCAATAGTTACAATAGAATGTCAGAGTAGGAAAGAACCATCCAAAATCATGAAGGCCAGTTGTTTTTCCAAAGGACAGTTTGTACAAGAACAGTTGCAAAGAACATGAATGGGCTTTACTTAACACAAGAGGAGGAGGGATGGTATCGAGGCCAGACACAGCTGAACTAATTTGCTAATGCACCCTGCTGGCACCAAGAGAGAGAGAGAGATTTTAAGGAGGATTTCCTGAACTTACTTAACCAAAGACCCACTATGTTCCTACGAAATTGCCTGGGGCTCAGGTTCCCAGGAAAACACCTTTGAAACTATCCTTCTGATCTAACTACTCTTATTACTCAGACAAGGAAAATGAGTAGAAATGAGGCCCCCTGCCTTGCGGCTAAAAGCTCCTAACCCCAGCCAGGCAGGAGAACTGGCTTGGTTTGGACTGGGCGAGCTGGAGAGGCCCCAGTCTTCACACTCACGCAGCAGTGAGGGTTTCCATGGCCACTTCTGGCCAGTGGCCTTTCCCTCCACAGCCACCCCCACACTCACCCCCTTCCTCCAAACATAAAGCCATATGTAGCAGAGTTAAGTGCCTGGGAACTGCTTGGCAGGCAACAAGTTCAGAGGTGGCAAGTGTCCAATTTGTTCATCTGACCTATTTCCAAGAAATTCTTAATTGCTAGGCACAGCACTGCAGATGGATTCCCTGACATTTAAATGGCCTGCCAGCAGCTTACATGACTGCCCAAGACCTGCCCACTGGCGCCCCCCCCCCCCCCCCCCCCCCCCCCCCCCCCCCCCCCCCCGGCCTCATGCTGTGCGTGCGTGCTGTGGAGGAAGGACCTCAAGTGAGGGACTTGTCTGAGAACCTGCCCTTCACCCCAAGTTTCTACCCGCCCCATGGGGCGTGGCTTGCTTCTCTCACCCCCCTTCCCACTGTTGATTGAAGGTGCTGAAACTGATTTAACATCATGCAATTACAGTTAGAAATAATTAAATGATGCTAAATCCATTAAAAATAGCCAGCATCATAGGTAGCAGATTAGTTTTACGGGCCCGTGTTGCCAAATTCGAGAAACAAATTGCCTCTGGTGTCCAAGTAATTGGAGGCTGTTGCATTTCCAAGGTAACTGTGGCAATCATGGAGCATATTCTCATGCTTTAATTAAAAATGAAAACGACCTAGCAGAAGGCACACTGCTTGTGGATCGACGGCCTTTCCAATAGCCCTATGTACTGGGGGAATAAACCAAAATTAGTTTGAGAGACGGGAATTTAAGCAGCAAACAGTTAAAGATGCATTTCTGGAGCATACACTCCACACTGGGTGCCGTGGGGGCCCAGGCAGGGGGTGGACAGCCCTCCTTCCAAGGCCTCGCCGTCCAGCTGCGGGAGCCGGGCTGGCTGGGCCCTGTCCTGCCTTTGCCATTACCTGTCACTCTGACCTCAAGAAAGCTTCCTCTCTCCGGGCCTTAGTTTTTCCTCTCCTATACAGGAAGACAAGTGTGCTTAAGATCCACTCTGGCTCTAACAAGGCAGGTAACAGTCAAGAACTCAATCCCTGTGAGCTCTGTGCGAAGGCCTTTCCATGTGAGGCTTCAGGGAATCCTGACACCAACACCAAGGCAGGTGGCATCACGCACACTCCACAGAGGAGCAAACAGAGAGGTTAGGTAACTCGCCCTAACTCCCACACCCAGTGGCAGAACCAAGATGTGAACCCCAGCAGCCTTAACTCCGAATCCTCACTCCCCACCAGTGGTCTGTACAGGTCCAAATGCAGAACAGCACAAGCCTAGCCCAGACCACACACCTGCACTCAAAAGCCTTCTGGACTCCCTGCCATCAGAGAAAGGGCTGCTGCCCACGTGGGATGCAGACTGCCACCACTCAGGACACTGCCCCAACCTGCACCCTCCATCCACTCTGTCCATGTCCACGTGAACAGCAGGGGGTAGGAGGGGCAGAGGCACAACAGAAGTGGTCCCGGAGTTTAGTGGGGAAACAAGCTCAGATGAAATCACTAGTAAATACTTCTCACCTGAAGGGCCACCAGAGGCCAGGTGTAGAGGACCAGCCATAGGCTCACTATAGGCTCAAGCCTCAGCTTTCCAAAGAGGCCCCAGCCCAACAGCAGGTGCCCAGGGTCCCCGGCCCTGGTTCTCGTGCCTCACCAACCCCACTATGAGCTCAGAGACGCCTCCACTTCCACTTCAGGTGCGTTGTCCCCAAGTCCTACAAGCCTCAGCCAGCCACCCATCCTCTACTTCCTGGGAGCCTCCCTAGCGCCCCGCATTGCGCTAGATGCTGGCGAAACAGTAACAGGCAGGAACAGTCCCTGCCCACAGAGTTTGGACTCACAAGGGCAAGAGGGGGGCAACAATTGCACAACAAATGCAAAACCACCACACCACGGAGGAGAGGCACATAGTGCTGTACGAACCCATGATGGGGGTGTGACCAGGACGTGGCCCTAAGAAGAGTGGTGGGTTGGGGCCCAGGGAACATGTGTCATCTTTCCTGCATCTTACCAGCCCGAGCCAGGAGCTGGTCAAACATTAGGAATGCAAACATTCCTAACCTCACCTTATCCTGACACAGGTAAGAGTATGGCTGCCCTACGGAAACACGGGACATTTACTGGGCTGCGTGCAGCAGGGAGGCACGGATGCTCTATGCCTTTGTCAAAAGAGGAAAACATCAGGGGCAATGCCACACTGGCCCTGACAACTCGGATTAGGGCAGGGTTTGTCCTGCACTGAAGGCCCATCCACCACCTGCCAGACCACAGGTCCTCCCTCCACGCACCCCAGTCTCTCTCACGGCATCACCGCTGCCAGCCCCACCCCACTGCACCCCCACCCCACTGCGCCCCCTCCACTCAAGGTGCACATGCACACACATACAAACATCAGGTGTCAGAAACTGCCCTGGGACACCTAACACTGCTGGCTCCAACATTCCCTCCTTTCCCACTGGGTCCAAGTGGGTGAACTTTAAATCTCTCATGAGGCTGCAGAGTCCACACCCAGGATGGCAGCAGGCCTGGTGGGCCCGGGGGCCCTCTTGAACCCAAGTCATTTAGGGAAAATGCATGGGTGGGGAGACGCAACGAGCTCTGCCAGGTCCCAGCCACGGTGCAAGTCTTCCTCTCCCAGAAAGGCAGGGCCAATTTGAAGTTCTCATAACCCCAATCCTAGACAAACTGTAGGTGGTTGATAAACGTCCACTCAATTGAGAACGCATCAACTTGTGAGCGGCATGGACACATGGCCACAGTCATATCCTGTAGCGTGTAGTGCTGTCTTCTGTATTTCACCAGCATCTGCTTACTTAAATTCCAAGTCCTTGGAAGCAAGAATCACACTTTGTACTCCCCTGGGACCTAGCCATCAATGGGCACAAAGGGGGTATATAAAAAAACAGCTGCAGATTCACCTATTCACAGCCAGAATCTCAGTTTCAGCCTAGCCCAACGCCACTACATTCCAGAGAGGCATGACAATTGCTTTCGGTACTACTGTCTAGTACTTACTCCACTGCCCGTCATCTACCACAGATCACTGGGCACCAGGAAAATAACCTTCCTAGTGGGCATTTACAGAGCACTTTACAGCTTGCAGTGCTCTCACAGATGGCCCACTTCATCTGCCTTGTGCTGTCAGAATCTTGGCAAGTGCCGCCCCCTCTGTCCACCCCACCAGACTGTAAGCTCCTCTGAGGCCGTCGCCAAGCACGGTGCCCCACGCCCTTTCCTCTCCTTGCAACAGGGACTTCCACCTGGAGCTCAGAGAATATGTTATGGAATCCCATGTACCTCGGGGTGCTTGGAAAATCATCCCATCAAAGAGAATTTATTAAATAGCCACCCAAGTTCCCTGCCCTCGGCGACAGAAACTTGATGGCAGCTGATTGTAAAAGGATTGGTTCTTTTAAAAAACGGTCAGCGAGTGAACAGAAATCATTACTGTTCAGAATAAATAGCCTGTGAGTGTCCTCTAAGCACAGACCCACATCTCTGTCGCGTCAAACGGCGAGAAGAGGGTAAACTGCGTACGTTTCATCTCCGGTGCTCGGTGCAACTTACTGATATGCTACACGAGTCCCCGTCGCGCTCGGCCTGAATCTCCACGCTCCCAAGGTGCAGGATAGAAGCAATTACCTTGAAAATGCTTATCTGATGGGATTCTCTCACGCCTAGCGGGGGAAGAAAAAAATGAATGAATGACACTCGGTATCCATGGCAGGATGGAAAAAACATTTTTTGTAAGACTTTAAAAAAAAATACAGTTTCATTTTCTTTCTGGCCCAATGACCCCTAAAACGATCCAGGCTCCTCAACAAGTACTTGCCATTCACAGGAACAGCTCAGAGGGCAAAGGGGCTCCCGGACTAAAAAGGAAATATCCTCACCCTGATTGTCCCGATCAAACCAGATGGGTCATGCTACCACTTTAAGGCCTCAAGGAGCAAAGGCCAGGCACTGCTCCAGCAGGCTCATTTGGGACTTTATTTCAACCGCTTTATGCATGTTTTTATGAGTTTAACAAGAATGGTCATTTATCTGCAATTCATTTTTTTTTTCCCCCCAACATAATATCCTAGGAACATCTGTGACATATCCACAGCACCAACAGGGGAGGAAGAGGAGAGACTTCTCCTGGGATTGGTGTTTCGGGGGCTGGCGCACGGCCATCCCCGGATGGGGGCTGCTGTTGGCCACACTATATGCACCGTCACAGTCATAGACGGACACGCCGACCCCAGAACCACTGTGGCAGCAATCACCTGTTGTCAAGTTTGATATTTACCTACATGAATTACCAAAGGCAAAGATGTCATCTTAGAATTTACGTTTAGCCTGAAGGCATTAGCATTTCTTTACAAGACACTTCAGGACTTATTTAAGAAAGACTACAGAATAATAAAATGAACACCAGCAAACCTATCACTCAGTTTAAGAAATCCAGTGTCCACCCCATTCCTCCCAGCTGCAGTTCTTTACTTTTAAGGCAATACTTTACTCAGGCTAAAAAAAAAAAGTCTCATGCTAGGATTAAAAAATTTCCCCCAGATAATCCACAACGTGGGAAACCCAAGCATAAACTGAACAAACTTAACTCTAGGCTTTAGTGTTAGATGACCACTACCATGTAAGCTTCACAGGGGCGGGGATTTGCTTCTAAGTTTTTATCATGTAAAATTTCAAAACATATAAGGAAAGAAAGACTATAACGAATCCTTGTTCTTACTTTATCATCATATCCTCGGTGCCTAGAACAGTGCCTGGCGCATAGGCGCTCAGAGACATGACTCATGGAACGACTGAACTGATGACTGCTGACACGGACTATGAGTACTTGTGGATCTCTACAGAAGTATGTGCATTATTCAGATGTATGGTTTTATTCGGTCTGATAATCCAAAACATAGCCAGAAGCTTAAGAATTTAGGCGTCCATCCTGGTTCAGTGTAAGTGAATACACCTGGGTAAAGCCAGAATCTGGTGTCCAGGACAAGCCAGGAAGCTGGATGCTTGCATACTCCTGCGAGGGGAAAGCCCTGGGCTTTCGGTCTGAGCCTAGAGCATCTTGCTCTCAGGTCAGTCCCATTAGAAGCACCAGTCAGAAGGTGGGTGCTGGAACCACCATGGAGCAAGAGGGCTACACACTGTTTCAGCACCAGCTCCTCTCCCCGCTTCACTTCCTTTTGGGAATCAATGCTCTGTCAATTTCCAAAGACCTATCCACCCTACAGTGGTAGGAATTTAAAAGGCATATAGAGAGTGAATATTGAATCCCAACCCTAGTTAGGATCCCTGCACTACACTGATGAGAAGATCCCTTCTCAGTACCTCACCATGGGCAGCAAAAATCAAAACAAAAACCAAACGGTAACACACAAGGAGTGAAACAGGAGTTGGTGACCTGTGGCTCACAGCCCACAGCCTGTTTCTGTACATAAAGCCTTATTAGAACACGATCATGCCCACGTGTTTGCATGTTATCCATCCCCACTTTCATAATGCAACAGCAGAGCTGAGCAGCTGCAACAGAAACTGCATGGCCCGCAAACCTAAAATATTTACCATCTTGTCCTTTAAGAAAAAGCCAGCCAACTCCCCAGAGTCGTAAAAAATAAATAAATAAATAAAATAAGGACCTGTGTGTTAAAGCGTAGGGAAGAAAGTCTTACTAAAATAATGTTACCGAAGGGATCTGCTTTGAGAATTAAAGTATCCGATCTCTTTAGAGCCTTGGAGGGAACAACCCTCTCCTTACATCATTAGCTCACGCCCACTGCTCACACCAGCACTAGAAAGGTAGCCGCCAGAGGCCTTCTCTCTTGGAAAAACTGGTCAGAATGTATCCTGCTTAATGTTAAGTCTTCTCCAAACCTACTCCCAACTCTGGAGAATAGGACGGGCATGTGACGCTGGGGAAGTTGGGCGCCAGTTATCAATCTACTCTCTCTCAGCTTCAATCCCCCCCTCTTTGCCCTGGTTTGTGATACTGGAGTTGGACCCTATAAACACCTCTCCTGGGCCGACTGGTGGGATGTCAGGCTTGCTCGACAGAGGGCAATGGTTATCTGCAAGACAACAGCAGGAGAAGACATTTCTCTTCCTGGTTCTAGTCCTACACAGTTATAACTCATCGGGAGCCCAGTGGCCTCCCTGATGAGCTCCAGCTGTGCCCGCAGGACTGTCTCCCCATCAGCAGTGGCTTCTGAGCAGTTCTGCCTGCCCCCCGACTCACACACCCTCTGACAAGTTTCTCCGTCAACGTCCTCTCGGAAGTGAACTAAACCTCAGCGGAGGGTGGGGGCTCCTGTATTTGGTAGTTCCTTTATTGCTGCTCTTCTTGCCCTAGAGACAGCAGGTGTTCTTTTGCACCTGCTACTTCTGGGCCCCTTACAGTCCACTTTTATCCCTTTTATAGTTCATCACCTACTACTACTCTAGTTAACATTTATATGGATTTTTCCTGTTGGAATAGCCAGCATGTCTCCTGTCTCCTGGCTAATAGTTCATAGGTACAAAAGACAGACCCCATCTATGCACCAGTTAGCCTGAGAACTGACCAGCACTGGGAGCTTGGAACACGAGGGCCTGGTTTCCTCCCCATTCAGAGAGTAGGGCATGTCGTGTTTGGCCATGTTTTATTTGGACAATGGATGGAACTTCACTGACTTCCACAAAAGAACCTAACTTATGTGGTTCTGGGTTAGTCACATGGCTCAGAAGCCGAATATTCTGTCAGGGAAGGAGCTTGGGAAAACAAAAGGGCCATCCTGAGCCACTGCTTGGGTTTCAGACTGACTTCTCCAGCTTTCCTCTTTCTGTCTGCAGGTCCCAGGAATTTAACACTTCGACTTCCCAACTAAGAAAGGCTTACTTACCTTCCACCTTGCCACCTGGGGGCTCATCTCCCCCAAAACCGGTAGGGGAAAGGGACAATCGCCTTCAGCTCTACTCTTCCCTCCTGCCCTTGAAGGACAGAGAGAAGCTTTTGTCTTACGAACTCCTAAGTCTAAGTGGACACAGCTCACAGAATTAACACTGTTAGACAAAGCTACCAGACTGATGCAACCTGCTTCCAACTCTGACTGGACTGTAGTACACGTGGTTTGGTCCCAACGGAGTGTCCCTTTTTGCTAGAGCACACCGCCTGCACACCCAGCTGGTCTACTGCATGAGGAAACACAGCCATACTTGCTTTTCCTTCCAGTGGTTCCAAATGGCTTGAGCAGGTAGAAAGGGACACTTCCCCGCCACCTGGCAGAGAGGCTCTCAAAACCTTATATTTTTAAGAAAGGCCAACAAAGCTCCAAATTTTAAGCTGGGGAGCCTAAGGGTTGGGATGGATAAGCAAATATCCACCAAGGGTAGGAGGGTGCCCGCTACTAGCACATGCAGGTTGGCAAGTGAAGGGGCCATCCCCTTCCTGTCTCCAGAACCATCAGCCCCCAGGGCCTGCTTCTGCCACTCAGAAGCGCCTTACCGAGCAGCGTGAAGGCTTGCCGCGTCTTCTCAAAGTCCTCAGCGTCATCCACACCCTCAATGGACGTGTCTCCTCCCTGTGACGTATAGAAAAAGTCCTCCGCGCTTGCTGTGGGAGGCAAGGAAGGCATGAGCCACTGGAGAGAAAGAGCATCATCCCACTCCCCACCGATTGCAACCATGAGGATGTCTACCCCTCAGCATGCTACCCCTGACCAAGGTTTAGTTTAGTCCCAGCTGGATAGGAAACCCTTTAAAACAGACTTTATCCCCAATGGCAAATGGCAGACAAAACTGAATAATAGAAGAGAATTACACTAATAGAATGTGCTGCTGTATATGTACAACTGGCATGGGAAAACATGTCAACACAAAAGATAAATAAATCATGGATAGTTGACTCTAATAAGATTCACCATAGACTTGGTTTTTAGATACACACAAGTAAAACGTATACCCACCCTAGAATCAGACTTCCATGACCTTAGATAATCTCAGTGTAACATTTGACAAACGAAGGTCAGTGATGTGCCCAAGGTGATGTGGTTTTTGGTTTGTCATACAAAGTTGGGCACATTTGAATTATGTAGGCATGTGAACAAATGCAGGCTGAGACCCTTACGGTGTTTGTTCTCATCCCCAGCCTAATAATGTTCTGTCAGGCCACTGGCAAAAGCCGTAGAGACAGCTGGCAAGGAGGGGCCCAGGTTGTGTCTGAGAATTCAAAGCCAATCTCAGCAGAGGGTAAAACCGCAACCAGCCCTTGGAGTATCCGCTCTACAGGGAGGATGGTGGAGTCAGAGCTTGGGAGGGGGCTGCACTCGGAAATCAGCACTTAGGGCAACAACTGCACATGGTCAAAGTCACCCTTAGAAGTCACTTGAACCTTTCATCAGATGCAGTACTGTGTGTGGCATGACCCTGCCTGGTATTTCATGTTCTAAGTGTATGTTTGATTTTGACAGGAGGTCCAAACTGGACACTGGCTGGTTTCTCTCTTCCCCTGAAAACCCCAGTAAAATTATTTTCCCTTGACCTGCATGTGTATAGCTGAACGCACATCTGTTAAATGTGCTTAGTTCAGCTGCGCTGTAATTCCCAGTCTGCCTTCAACACCCTGTCCTTCCAATGTGATCTCCCAAGACCGTCTGGAGTCCCTCCATCTCGATTGCCACTGCCCTGGGTCTGCCCTACAGCATCTGTTGTCTGGGGACCATTGTACAAGAGTCTACACAGTTCTTCCTGCTTCTCTGCCTGTCCCTTCAAAATCATCTCCAAAACCTGGCAGCTCTGATCACACCAGCCCCCTGCTTAGAGCCCTTTAGGAGAGTCTACTGCCCCTAAGGCAAAGGTCAGCACCCCAGAACAGCTTAGGGCCTTTTTGAGAAGTGGCCACCTCTAACCCTCCAGACTCACGGCTTATTCCTGCCCTCCCCATCTCTATGTTCCAGACATACCGATATCCTTATGGTCACTCATCGGCTCCACCCTCTGTCTATGTCTTCAGTTGTCCCTGCCTACTCCTCCTTCCTCACCTCTGCTGCCCATCCCTCCAGCCTGCTAACCACATGTTGCCAGGCCAGCTAGGCAGTGACAGAGCACAGCCCCAAACCCCAGTCTGACCACACAACCTGAGCTATGACCACCAGGCAACCCTGCCCATGGGCATGTGCCAGAGTCTCAGTGGTGTCCTCTGACAGCCAACCTCCTGGACAAGTAGCAAACACGGTCAGGTGCAGCCAAGGCACCTGAACCAGGAGTCCAAAGACTCCAGCCTTGTACTCACTCATAGCCTCAGCAGAAGTGAATTTTGATGAGAAAAACCACATCAGAGCTTAGAAGACAGCATATTTAGCTCTTGCCTATCCAAGCACTCTCTGAGCTCTGGCACAGAGCATACAACAGTTTCAAAGGCTCAATATAAAAGCACCAATTCTTTTCTCCCTTTACACTCACCTTTCAAAGTATCCCAATCGATGATTTTTATAGTCCCCACCTGAGCAAGACTGTCTGTATTATTTACTCCCGTTCTGCAGACAAGCAAACTGAGAAACATAGGGCTTTTTAAGGGGTTCCCAGGCTCATGTGGGGTTTGGTCAGGCCTGGGAGCCCATCCCTTGATTCCCCCATTGTAGAGGTGACCATTTATGGCATCCCAGGACGAAACACACGCTAACTCATTATCAAGTGTCAGTCGAACAATCAGAGAGTCACCTGAGACTCCAAGGCGGGACACTCTACTTTCACATTAGAGGGAAGGTGCTTTCGGCATCTTTCAAAGAGCTTCATTTTCAGCAGACAGGGCCCTACTGCCTGCGTGAGTCAGACAACCCCACCTTCCCTGCTCCTAGTTTCTGAACTCAGGCCCGGCTGGGTGACCTTCTCAGGCGTACCACTGCAGGGGCCACCTGGGCCAATCACAGCACTCTCTACTGAATGACCTGAATCCAATCAAAGTGATCATCTTTCCATCTGCTGTAAGGCCTCTGGAGCCCCTTAGCGAGAGACATCAAATAGGACTCAGTCTGTCTCCCCCACCTGCTTGGCCTGCCTGGGTCTCAGCTCTCCTTCCAGGGCCATGAAGCCAGTACTGACCACTCCATCCCAGAACAATTTCTCTCATCCTCCAGTTTGGGTCTCTCTTTGCTAAGAATTCCCCAGGAGAAATATACCAGAAGTCTCCTCTCTTAACTGGCTCACCAGGCAGCCATCGGATCAAAAAGTGAGCAGACCACAAGGGGCTAGGAGCCCAATTAGAGCATTGGACCATCAAGGCCAAAGTCATGGGCTTGTACCTCGCCTGGGAAGGCTACCCTGACCTGTGCAAGGCCAGAGGGGTTGTTGATAAAACTGTATCAATACACCTACAGAAGTGAATAAGGGAAAACGGGCCATTTATGCCTGTGTGGTTTTTAGTCATTTATTTACATTCTAACAAGCTACTCACAGGACTTAAAATAAAAAATCTCCTGAGGTCATTTTAAATGCAATAGACCAAAAATGCAACAGAGGAAGAGTGCGGATGATTAGATGCAAACCTGAGCCCTCCACCCTCAGACAGATTCAATACCAGGCCAAGGAGTCTTGCAAAGACTTCCGTGCATCTGAATGGCATGTTTTAGGGGAACAAGAGGGAGAAGAAAGCCAGGTAGGCCTACATATTCCCTTAGAGCCCCTGGCTAGTCCTTCATTTATTTGAGGCTTCCAGCTACTCAGCTGGGGTTATCAGTGGAACTAAATGCCAAGCCTCAAGGCTCACAGCCAACCTAGCTTCAAGGCAGCAGACAGCCTCACACCAGAGCACAGCGCTCATATCAAAGGCTCTTGCTTCACTCCAAGAAGTTCTCAGATGGCACATGCAGGTGCAAGAAATTGATCAAACTGGCTCGTTTTCAAGTGCTGCATCCAGGGCCCCAAGGAACCTGCACCTTGCAGAGACACTCAATTAGGAAAGGTCATTTTTAACCTCAGCACAATTTATATAAATGAAAGACATTTTGGGAGGATTCCTTCCCTATCACCTTAAAGTCACAATTGGGACCCAGTGATCCAAACTCAGCCAGATGGATCTTGCCAAAATCTGTTTGGTTTCCTACAAAACTGACCCGAGAAAAAAAAACTGCATCTCCTGTAATTTGTTCCTGAAAAGCCCTGCTGGGCCCACATCCCCCACTGGGAAGGAAAAAAGGTGACGGCAGTGGCCAGTATCGAGGCTGCCTACCAGGGCACTTGGGACTGACAGCCAACATCAGAGCCACAGGCGCCACTCAGGGCAGTGCACAAACACGGAGTGCTCAGCACCTGCTCTGCTTAGCAGGCAGCAAACACTCCTTGTCCTCAGGAGTTTATGACGTCCCCACGAGGATCAGACTGGTAAGCACTGACCAGTGGGAGAACAGGACAAAACCAGCACAGTGGATGCCAGCCAGAGTTGCCTCCTCTGGTCTTGGTTTAAATATTACCTCCCAGGGGAACCTTCTGGCCACCTCGTCTATGCCTCCTTCAGCACAGCCCTTATTGCTCTGTATGGTGACTGGAGAGCTGAGCAGGGGCAGGGCATACACTGCCTTGTCCAGTGCCCGATCCCTGTCGCCTCACATGGCCTGAGTAGGGTTTGATGAACAAATGCTGAGCTGCATGGTACAGGCGTCAAAGCTACAGGGACTCATAAGCAAGTAGCAGCGTTAAGAGGGCAGACCTGCATTGGAACCACTGTATGGATTTCAGCTACTGGGAGCACAGTTGGGTCTGGTGCTGGGCCCCTAGGATGGCCAGGACTCGGATCAGGGACAAACAAGCCTCAGAGTCTGCTTTTCACACAGCTACACAAAGATGCACCAACCTGTTAGACACGCAGCTATTCACACCACCTGCTAGTACTGCGCCTCCCGACATGGCCCCCAAAACACGGACACAGCAGGCCAGGACAGCATGCTCAGCACACACCAGGACACTGCTGGGCCCCCGGCTCACCCTCCCCACCCACAGGGCTGAGGAATGAGTACTCTACCATGAGGCCCGCATAGAGAGGTGGGCCAGGACTGCAGGCCCAAGGAGAGGTGCTACAGGGCATGGAATCAGAGGGAAAGCCTGCTCACTCCTCCGGTGCTGCACGCCAACAGCCTCAAAGAAAATGAAACTTGCTACCGCCCCTCAGCAAACAGCAGCAGTGGAAGCAAAGCGTGGTGTCCGTCCATCTGACAGGGACAGCACAGTGACTCATCCACCGGCTCCCGTGGAGAGGCGCTCTGGGTTGCTCTAGTGGAATGTGCTAGAAGCCTCAGTGCCTGTTTGGGAGCCATCAGACAGCCCAGCAGTCCAGAGCCCCACGCCACTAACCCCTCTATCCTCGGTGGCAAAGCCCACGCTTCATGGACGTGGGTCCTGGAACCACCCCCACTTTGCCCTGCTCCGTCCTCACACCCCTCGTCTCGATCCTTAAATATGACTTAAAGCGTGTTGGCTGCAATTAAGTGACGTGTGTTACCTAAATGTCTAGATCCTTATGGTTGGGATACATTTCTTACGATGTCTAAGGTGGAAACATACCTTTCAAGACAGTAACGTGTGCAAAGACTCTCATGCTATGAAAACATGCTTCCCCCATTCCCTCTTACCCTCTCGCACGCTTTCTGTGATAAGAGACTGACTACATTTGACCCTCTTTTACTAATCAGGTAGCGAAATTCACAGAAGCCTAGAGGACATGGCCACAGGAGAGGCGGAGCTGAGACGAGAACCCACAATGAGGGGCTTGGAGCAGAGCCCCCACCGGACAGGACAGTCCTGTGGCAGGGCCCACCCCAGAGGACGGGTGAGCACCTAGTGACTTACTTAGCGCGAGCTCCTTAAACTCCGGAAGGTTGGCAGCAGCGCAGAGCTGGTAAAAGATGTGGTAATTCCTCTCATCGTCTGCCTGGAGGAGGAAAAAAGTGAAGTTGTTTCAGGGCAGTGACCTCCAAAGACTGTCCCCTCATCCTTTGTAACTCAGAGTGCTCCAGGCAGTGGGGGCCCAGCCCCCCACTCTTCTCGATGTTTTCCTCCACACCTCTGCCACCTTTAGTTGCCACCTCCCGATTTTCCATTTGCTAGTAGGGGCCTTCCTCCAGCCTGAAGATTTTTACCTCGACTCATACAAAAGCATGTGTTTTCTTTTTCCTTCTACATAAAACATCACTGTTCTTCCACTAATGGTGGGTCAGTCAACAAATGCTCATTATTCAGACTCCTGTGCTGCCTGGAGCAGGTTCCCAGCTCTCCCCTGGGAGGCTCCGAGCTAAGCGAAAGCTGCGCTGCCCCGTAATGTCAGACAGGGCAGCCAGGAAAGGCCCACGAGTCCAGACAGGACTCCCAGTGGACACTTGCGGCTGAACTGGCTTTTCACCGGCGGAGTGGGGTGGGGTGGGCACTCAGGGGGCCTGAGAAAGGAGAGTGAAGGAAGTTCCAGGGGGTGTTCCAAGGAAGAGCCGTGAGTAGCACATCTGATCTGCACCCGGCACAGCAGGCTGCCACATTCCTGTGGTGAAATGAAGGATGGGGCTTGTCAAACCAGCCTACGAGGTGCAGAGAAAATCCAGACAAAAAGGGGTGGGGGGAGCTGGTTAAAAAACTTCATTGCATGTATGCCAGGCACCAGCATGGAGACAGTCCCAAGAAACCAGCAGCTGAGGTGATTTTGATGTCTCCTCCAAAGGCAGCTGTGACATGAGGACCAGGAAGCCATTTAACCCAAGGCAAGGATGTGCCGCAGACTCAAACCAGGACAAGCCATCACCCCAGTCCAGCGATGGGAGGACAAGAGGGAGCTGGAGGAGGACAGTTGTTGGGACTCTGGGCTGCACTGACTCCCACCAAAGGCAGCGCGGAGGAGGAAAAGGGTTGCAAACAATGATTGGGCAGGAGGAAATGAAAGGTAAGCAAATAACAATGAAGAATCGAGTCAGGTAAGAAGTGAGACCTCCATGTATTTGGAAAGGAAACTAAGTAGGTAGCCAAGAATATATTTTAATCTGCCAAATGAGAAGGTTCCAACCACTTCTCGGTCTTTCAGCCAAGATCAAATGGAAATAAGAAGGTTCTAAAGGAAGGTGAAACCCACAGACCATCTATGACATTCCTTTGATCCTAAGATTTTAAAATCCATGAGGAAAGGACTGTCCTATTCTTTGCTGTATTTTAGATGTCTAGCACAGAGACAACACAAAATAGACACTCAATATACGTTTGCTGATTGAATCTAGAAACAATACTATATAAAAGGTTTTTGAGGCCTCTTGCCCATACCATTTGGACGAACACTTACTGGTGAAAGGAAAGAGAACCAAAAGAACAAGCACATCCAATTCCAGGGCCAAAAGATAAGATGCTCTTCAGGCACAGGGAGGGGGGCACAGGGAAGGGGCCACAGGGAGCCACAAGTGAGGGTATCAACCATGAGACACACACAAAGGGCCCAAGACCTCCTGCTCACCTGGAAGACCACTCTGGACTTCTCCAACAGGTAGGTCCTCATGTTGGCCCCAATGATGTGATACCTTTTGTCAAAGCCAATCTGAATGTACTTTCCAAAGCGGCTGCTGTTGTCATTGCGAGTGGTTTTGGCATTTCCGATGGCCTGTATGGACCAAACGAGAGAGGTGTGCAAAAATTGAGGGCTTTCTTGATTTCAGGATCATATGCTTGTGGTAGCACCTGCCTCTCATCTCTCTCTCTCTCCCTTACTTACAGAGCCCCTCTGCTATTGGGTTGACAATAGGTTGAGCTTAAAAAAAGAATAGATAAAAATCCCTTCATTTTCTACCCTCCTTTACTCCTAAGGATGGCTAATGAGAGTAATGAGTTCCTTGGTGGGTTCTTCAAAGGGTACTAATGAGCTGGATGGTGCACCCTGTTATCCCTCCCCCTCCCCTTCTTCCCACCTGGGATGCACACGTGATGGCTACAGCTGGAGTAGTCATCTTGGGACCACAAGGGAAAGGCCTGAAGAATCACGGAGACCTCAACTCTGACACCCTTGAGCCACTAAACCAATGCCAGTGCCCGCTAGCTCTGAGGTTTTTGTGAAAAAAGTAAGCCTCCCTCTGCTTAACCCACTTTGATCTGATCTCCACGACTAGGCAGTCAAATGCCATTCCCAACTGATAAATGGTACTTCCTAGGGACAGACCACACATGGACATTCCCCTCACCTCAATACGAGGGAGACTCAGGAAGCCATCACCCCTCCTGGCATCATTCCCACACAGCGGCATAAGCACCGTTTAAAACACTAGATGATAATTTTTAAAATAAGTGGCTAAGTGAGACTGATCTCACTGCCTCTCAATTTTACTTCTCTTTTACAGGAAATACAGGGAACAAACGAACATGTTAAACACGCAATCCTCGTGTAATCAAAGGCTGGTTTTTGTGCAAAATTCTAAAGGAAAATCTAGTTTACGCACAACAATTTCACAAATTTAATTTCAAGCTTCAAGTTCATAGAACAAGAATAAGACCATTTACCACATCTGAGCTCTTTCCTTGTGATGGCTTAGGAAAATCTTGCCCCAGGTATAAAGACTACTGCCAAAACACGGGCCCTCCTTACCTCACCAGGCTGCTTTGCAAAGTGATGTGAGATCTACCAGTACTGGCATGATCATTCTGAAGAAAAACCAAGCATATCTACTAAAATCGAACATGCATGCACCTGACGATTCAGCAATGCAGCTTGTACATATTACCTAAAGAAATTCTCATGTAAGTATACAACGGGGCATGCAAAAGATGTTAAATGCAGACTGCACTTGATGATGAAAAAGAAATACAACCTAAATGTTCACCAGTAGGGGAAAAACATAAAATGTGGTATAGTCCTACAATGGGTAACTGTAAAGCTGCTAAAAGAAATAAACTAGAGCACAGGATAAATAAAAAAATGTTGAGTGGAAAGCAAGTTGCAAAATGGTTAATAGGGTAACATTTATATACAGCATAACAAGCTTTGTTTATGGATACAGAAATGCAGTAAAACAAAAATGGGTTATAATAATTTCAATATAATCGGTTTATACAATAAAGATACATATCTCAAATACTATGAAAACAAAGAAAAGCAGTTAGCCACGCCCAGCAGAATGGGAAAGGCTTTAAGAAGTGAAATTAATGTGGATGTTAGAGTGAGCAGAATTTTACCAGTGGAGAAGAGGAGATTCTATTTAGGAATATAGTGTGGACAAAGGGACAAGAGTATATTAGAGAACAGACAAGTCTGAAGTGGATAAATGTGTTGCTGCATGAGAGAAAATAAGAGAGATAAGATTAGTGAGGTATGTTGGGAGCAGATTCTTGTATGAATGGGTTAATAGTTGGAGGCTTTCTTCTTTATGTTAAAAAAAAACCTAAAAATTCTGTACCTGGTTTTAGTTTCTAGTGTTTTTGCTCACTGCACACTAGCTCCCTTTCTTCGTCCCAGGATAGGGGAGTCTCCGTGCCTCGCAGAGTTGTGTGACTGCAGACTCCAATCACTCCAAGAAACCATGTGACTCTGCTAGCCTGGACTTAGGCTCTGTCTCTCTTCTAATAATCTCTTGATTACCAATGTTCTTTTAATCAAAGCAGACTTGTGAACAAATCACTCCCAGGAAGCTGACAAGCTCTTAAACAGAATAGGGTCAGAGAGCACCAGTGGAGACAATAAATCATCCCAATCCACCCCAGCCAATCCAAATCCATCCTCGAGTTGCCTTTAATTCAAACAACGGCCATTAGTGCAGCCCACTGGGAGTTCTGCCTCCCCTGACTGCACTCATCCTCTTGGTCTCCCCAGGAGGTGTCCGCCCCTGCCAGGCTGCACATGCAATGAAATGACGCCATGACCACAGCTGACTGCTTCGTGGGGAGGTGCCATCCTTCCCCAGGACAGGGGCAGAATAATCAGTAATCAGCAGCCCCCTGATTAAGGCAGGCCCAGTGTTGATTATAACCCTCTGAGGCGGCATGAAGCAGATTATGTTCCTGATACAAGGACCCAGCTAGACTTGGAGCTTCCGAAAAGTTGCGTTTGCAGACGTTGGCAGTGCAAAAGCCTCTCTTTCTCTACTTGGCAACCCTCTAATTCCACCCAGGGTTTTTCCTGGCTACAACTCTTCCTTCCCATGTTCATACCCCAAACTTCTTTCCAACATGACACTTAACGACAGCTCAAGGGACAGTCCCTATGACAGCAGGAGCCTCCATTTGAAAGAATGAACCCTCAGGACTTAACCATATATGGTTTCCAAAGTACCAATTTGCACAAGGCAGAAAATTCATGTTTTGAGCCCAAACTACTGCAGCATTTATCTACACGATCACGGATGATTAGGCTGGTTACTGCATATACTCCTCCTTCAGACCTTAGCAACCACAGCACATCGTGTATTTCTGGGTGTGCATGTTGCTCTCACATCTCTTCCGTGCCAAAGCACCCTGATTCCCCACAGCGCAGCAGCCCACACAGGCCATAATGGATATTATTAGACAGTCATTGATTTCAGACCGCCATAATTTAGAAAGCATTCCCAAAGCAGGAACTCAAACAGGTACTTGCATATCCATGTTCATGGAAACATCCTTCACAATACCAAAAAAGGTGGAAGAATGGATAAACAAAATGTGGTACATCCACACAATGAAATACTGTACAGCCACAAAAAGAAACAAAATATTGATATAAGCTAAAACATGGATGAACCTTGAAAACATTATGCTAAATGAGATAAATTAGACACGAAGGGACAAATATGGTATGATTCCACTTTTATGAGGTACCCAGAATAGGAAAATTCACAGAAAGTAGAAGAAAGGTTGCCAAGGGCTGGGGAAAGGGAGAAAGTGGAGAGTTAGTGTTTAAAGGGTACACATTATCTGTTTGGGATGATGAAAAAGCTCTGGAAATAGATCGTAGTAATGGTGTACAAAAACTGTGAATGCACTCGATGCCACTGAACTGTACATGGAAAGTGGTTAAAATGGCAAGTTTTATGCTATGTATATTTTACCAAAATAGAAAGATTTTGAAAACATTTCCCCATGTCTTGCACATGTTTTGTAATATGGTGATCTGCCTTCACTAAATTCCCAACATGGCTAACAATTACTTTGTTTACTCTCCAAAGAAGTTTCTTCTCCTTTTGCCTACAATAGTTACTCTGTTTTCTAAAGTAGTAGTATCCTTGTCTCTGAAATCTTACTCCCTAAAAGATGAACAGAACTTTGAAACTCAGAGGCAAAGAAGGGCCTGGTTTCACTCCCACTGGAGGTAAGACATGATGCTAACTGCAGAGTGCTGTTTTAGCTGGTGCATTATAGGTGTGGGGTACATGGTCTAAGGGAGGCCAAGGCCAAGGACATGGTCCACAAATGCCTTCTGAACTGGGCCAGAACCATACCCCAGGTTTGGGGCTTAGAATAAAATCTGTGAGTAAACAGGATACCAACTAAATGTTGGCCAAGAGGTAGTTGTCAATAAATGATGGGAAAGGCATTTGTTAATATGTTTGCAGCCAATAAAACCACTCATAAAAAGTTTAATGCTATAGGGACAAGACTTATACTGTAACATTTAGTAAAAAAGCTGGAAAGAAGATTGAACCAAAATGTTGAATGATAATCAACAGGCTGCAGTATTATGGGGAATACTTCCTTTCATTCTTTCATATTTTCCAGTGCGCCTTTCATATCTTTTTAATAAGTTAATAGTTCTCCAAGTGTGGTAGCCAGACCAGCAGCATTGCCTGGGAACTTGTTAGAAATGCAAATGACTAGGCCCCTTCCCAGACTTTCTGAATCAGAAATTCAGAGTGAGCAATCCGTGATTTAACAAGTTTTACAGGCAACTCTTATGCACCCTCAAGTTTAAGCAGCATTGTAATAGAATAAAAAATTTTCTTTTTGTTTTTATCTGTTTGGTTAAAAATGCCTTCAACTTTATTGGCTATTTCCCAATTCACGTAAGAATACTGAGACCTGCTTTTGATGAATTCTTCTAAACGTTCTTCAGATAACGCAACTCCGAAGGCAGGAGATTTTGCCTGGATAATCAACAGACTGCTATGAATTGAGACTCAGAATTTACTCCTGTACTTGGTAAAGGCAGAGAGGGAGAGAGAGACTGGGGAAGGTCCAGGCAGGTTCTTGCTCCCCGCAGTTCCAAAATAATCTGAAAGACCAACCGCCATGGAGACTGTGTCTTAGTTGACAAGGCTCAGGGTCTGCAGACAAATCTGATGCTATCTGGGCGCCTCATTCAGCCTCAACTGAATTTCTTCTGGATAAAACAAAGGGGCTGCCCAAGGCCAGCAGGAGGGCCTGCTCCTACCACACTGCAACCCAGACAATAATGAAGAGCTCTAGCTTCAAAGGTGGAAAAATCAAAGCAGGGCCCATGAGGCCATTTGGTTCCACTCTATCAGAATTAAGTCTTTACAGAGGAAAGAGAAAAGAGTGGCATTCTGATAAAATATGATTAGTTACAGCAAGATCTAATATTTAGGGAATGTCTCTGGCCCTGCATTTGTATCACTGCTCTGAGCCCACCCAGGGCCTCTCATATTGCCCAGGGGTGAAGATACAGACAGGACCCACCCTAGCCACTTTGTGCCATCACAGAGAACTGTTTTCTGAGAATCTTAAATATTTGCCATGTTACCACATTCCTTTCAGCTCTACTTCATCCCAAAAAATGGAAGTTGTCCAAATTTGGAGAAAGAAAAAAGAATATTCTACCCAGCCCCCATCACCACCTCCCCGAAACTGCCCTCCTGATCCAGCAGGCCCTTCAACACACCCCATAGTTTGGGGGAGCACTGGTCTTCTGACACATGATGGCAGCAGGGAAGGAGACACAGCCGGGGTGGTGATGGGGAAGGACTGTAACCACAACATTTGGCAGCATCAAGGGATAGAGACTGTGAGGACACCCTACCCAATACTAAGGACCCAGAAGCCACAACCAGGTCAACATCTCTGCCTTCAGAAGCTTTTGGCAGTTTTTTTCCCTCTGCAGTGCACCACGGGTTCTCAGGAAGAGGCGTGGGGCCTGCCTACGTCAGTCACGTCAGGCTCGACACCCAGCAGTCTTGCTGCCAGCGGAAGGACCTCCAGCCACGCAGGCCAGAGCCTCCGGCAAGGCTTTACCTCCATGATGGGACTGGACGCCAGGACCTTCTCCTCAATGTTGGTTTCGCTGGCTGAGCCCCCGACAGTGGCGAAATAGCGCATGGCATACTTGGCTGACACCGTCTTCCCGGCTCCCGACTCCCCGCTGACTATGATGGACTGGTTCTTCTCGTCTCTGGAAGGGAAAAAGCTCTGGTCAGTCATTGCCGTGGGAAGGCACTGTTGCCGCCTTCCAGGGACTCTGTCAGACAAGGGCCTGAGCCTCCCTGGGAGCACCTCCCCCACCTTTAGGGATAAGGGTGGACGGCAGTGCAAAAATGTCCTGCCTGCCTTGCACACCTGCACAAGATCTGAAAGTGGAAAGGAAGAAAGCAGTTCTGGGGACAACTTACAAAACACCCATCGCCTTTATGGCCCAGAAGAAAGACACAGCCACCTGGTCACTCTGCCAACTTCTCTCTGGGTGTACTGCCCCAGACCACGCCCTTACATATGTCCCCTGAGAATTATAATACCACACACGCACTTTCAGTTATATGATCCCCACCTCTATTTCTCAAACATGCCCATCTCGTGCCACTTTATATGTCCTTTCTCCAAGAACAAGATATATTCTTCTCTTGTGTCTGACCCTAGCATGCCAACAGATACAGTTTTGAACATTTCTGTTCATACAGGCATGTCACAGAAGGCATGCTGGTCACCACCAGGCTGATCTTGCCTCGAGTTTCTTAAAAATTGGATAAAATAGTTATTGATGTCAACAAGAAGTATTTGAATCACACTGAATGGAAGGCAGGAAAGAAGATACTCTACATCGGTTAAAAATGCATCTATGTTCATACTTTTAAAACAGATGGTAGGAAGACAGACAAGTAAGGGAAAAGAGAAGCTCATCTGGTCTCCAAGGAACATGGATGTTCAAAGCAAGGAGTGAGGACAAGTGGATGGGCCACAGCTGTACCCAACCATCACCTCCACTTCACAAACCTACTGCCACGAGGGCAGGTATTCGGTATTTGAAACCCCAGCGCCTGTAACAGAGCTTGGCACAAAGTACAGACTCAATACATATTGCAGGTCTAGAAGCAACTTAGGGCTCGACTAAGTTAACTCCCTTCTTTTCCAAAGGCAGGCAGGTTTAGAACTCAGGTCTCCTTACACCAGCCCCAGTGGGCTTCTTAGGTAAAGTGCACTAGAGAAGAACAGACAAACCACAATAGGCAGCCTTGCCCTGCTGACACAAGCTATCAGCAACGGGTAGGGACTGGAGTAGACACAGGTGGCCAGTAGACACTGTTGAGAAGACGAAGCTGAAACAATATATCTTTCAAATAAGCCATACAAACAGTTACTTCCAAATTTATGCAGAACCCTGCCTAGCATTTGGGGGATGGAATTATAAGAGGCTTTCTGAGATCCCTTATAGTTCTAGTTCTAGGATACAACTGTTGTCATCAGAGCACCTGTTTCTGCTCTCCTTGCTCCTGTGAAATCTTTACATTGAAAGGTGGCCCCTGAGGGTGCTGACATTTCCAATTCTCATTTATCTTTTATGTTACTGTTATACTATATCCATTGGACCTAAAAGATAACAGATTTACCTCTATTCTCAATATCTTAATTTTCAAGTCCTTAGGGAACTGCTCAAAAGCACAATTACCCAGGTAACTGAGCACCTAACAAGCTGGGCTTCACACTTCTGAAACACAGTAAGTTTGATACCATCTTAAAACTCCCTAGGTAAGTTTGATACCATCTTAAAACTCCCTGGGTATCCGCAACAGGCAGAACTGGACTGTGGTAGCCACAACCAAAAGTGTGGAGTTTTGTCCCAAGCTTGTGTGTTTTCGCCTAAAATAGGCAGATAAGCACAGGATGTGTCTGAGCCTTGGTCCTCAGCAAAGAGCCACTTACCTAGGATTGAGGTTCCTAGGTCTCTAATTCATCCTAACATTCCTGGCCAGGTTAAACTTTTAAAGCACAGCTCTAACCATGTTTTTGTGCAGAGATACATACTGCACAAAGTACTCAATAAAGATACCAGGAAAGCAACACTGGATGCTGGGAGAGAGAGAATCAGATCAGCGGAAGAAGGAGCAGCACTTCCAGGCACCTGTGGCAATACAGCATACACAGAAACCGCACTGCAAGGAGACCCAGGTAACAGGGTACACTTGGCAAAGACAAGGCACAAACCAGTGACACGTGTCATTTTTCACTTACATCGTCAAGATGGGAATTGCTCTGCGCATCACTGAGGAGTGACTCATGCAAGAAGCAGAACAGTTTGTGGAGCAAGCAGGCTATTCTAGGGGCAAGTGGGTAGAAGTCAAAAAGGAGAGTTAGGTTATGTGGCAAGCGTCAAGAATTCAAAAGGAGAAGGAATCAAGGCAGTGAAACAAACAACCCAGCAGGATGTGGAGGAGAATTTTGGGGTTCTAATGAAAATGTACATGCATGGCCAAGAAATTAAGCAGGAATCATAAATATCCCCATGTTTAAAAAAGTTAATCTCCATACGTGAGGCTGTTTGGAGGAACAAGTGTGGGAAATGACTGTCAGCACTAACTCCCACCTCATTTGATGGATATTAGATCTGATGCTGACATGCAGGCTAAAGTCAGATAAATTTACCTCTTAGACCAAGAAGTACCTTTTAACTTCCCTAATTTAGACCAACGTAAAATATTTGGAAAAACTGATGATTTTTACTTGGCTTCTTCATTGGACTTCTTTCACACATTCTACCCACCCCCCTCCTGCCCCAGCTGGTGCAGGGCCAGGTGCACATCAGGTACATACACCTGTTCTCTAACAGCCCATAAGGAGCAATATGCAACATCACTTTCACCTTGCTCTACATTTATTAGTTTTCTTCCCAACTCCTTAGAGAGCTGGAGTCCAGAATATGGACCTTGAAAGACTCAGACCTGAACCTCAGTTGCATTACTGATTAGCCATCTGACTTCTGACAAGTAGTTAACTTATTTGACAGATTAATCTCAGCTCAGTCTCTTGGGGCTTTCATAACCCAAACCCAAGCTTTTCTATGTGGTCACCTTGATTGAGGTTCCTAGGTCTCTAATTCATCCTAACATTCCTGGCCAGTTTAAACTTTTAAAGCACAGCTCTAATCATGTTTTTCCCACTCAAAAAAGTCAAATAACTACTCATTGCTTATCAAGTCCAAAGTCCTTAGTTGAGTATATGAGACCCTCTGCAAGGCAAACCCCTAACAGTAAAACCCTGAAGATGCATGGGCAAACCGTGGTTTTGAGAAAAGGACACTGAGCGTTTAGTCTAAGGATCTGCCCTGAGTTCTGGTTCTGCATCAACAGACTCTCTGTAAGCCCCTTAGTCGCATTGTAGAGGATGCCTCCCAACTCACGTACTCATGCCGCCAATGGGCATCCCTGAGCACCTCTGTCACCAGGCCCTGACATCCTAACACTGCCATGCCCTCCCCTCCCAGGGTGGGGAAGGGCAGGGCTCAGGCACAGCCCAGGGCTCAAGACAAACCATTCAGGGAGGCTCTCATGAATATTCATTGGAAACTGTTTAACTGGTGTTTAGCAGACAGAGTCGGAGATGAAAATGAACCTTCTGATAGTGTAACAGGTAAGTACTTAATGCATTTAATATCCGAGGATCATTTTCCCACTTCAGTTTCACAGTGGCCCTCGTAACACTAAGCTCTATTTATAAACCTGTCAGGTGTAATGGGATACAGGTAGTGGCAAAATGAATCTGTCCTCCCATTTACTTGCCATTCCCAAGAGGGGCTGTCTCCATCTCAAGATGAGATAGCATCACAGAGCGCCATCTAGCTCGCCCCTCATTGGTAGATAAGCGTAGGATAGAGTAAGATCAAGCACTGGCTAGGAAGCTGTTCAGCGTCAATGGGAACATGCCAGTTTCCTTGCTCTTAAAATAAGGGGCTGGAAGATGATCCCTAAGTCTCCCGCTCCTCCTGTATCCTGTGATCCCAGACCTAGGTCACGGTGGCGCTGCATGATACGTCCCACATCAACTGCAGTCATTTGCTAATGTCTCAGTACACCCTGGAACTCAGAAACCTGTGGGTGTAGGTGAGAGTGAGCGAGAGACACAAATGCTTTGTGTGATTTTATACTTTATAGACTTGTTTTAAAGTTGTCACTAGCCAGGGGTGAACTATGAATGATATACACGTAAAACGTATATCAAATACCTGTCAAACCAAATAACCACTTTTCAAACTACTTAGTTTGGTCCTGGAAACTATTTTGCAGTGAAGGAACACACGTTCAAGTAAACTCCTGTAAACCGACTTTCCCTCGGCCAGTTGTCCAGCTAGTGTTTGAAGCCAGGTGCATCTGAGTAACTCAGTCTAAAATCCATCCTATTTATACCACACTGTCTCTTTGGCATGCTACAAGATAACACGATCTTTTATTATTTCTTTTATATACTGCTTTATCTATTCATTTTTTAAGTTTAGAGCATCCTTTAAGGTCAATTTCAGCATCTGCCTCACTTTTCCAGGTTGCCTCTAGTGGGATCTCATCTTCCCCACGATTATAACTGCCACTCACAAGTTGTCCACACTCAGATATCTTCCCCAACCCAGGGCCTTCGCCCAAGAGCCAAGCACACATGCCCAACTGTCCCCTGGACAAGTGCACGTGGAGGTTGCACAGGCACCCCGAATCTACATGTCTGAAACAGAGCTCTTCCTCTCCCCACCCATCTGCTCCTCCCACTGCCTCCCAGAGACATGGCTCAGTGACCTCACAGCAATGATAGGCGATACGTGGGGACTCCCCTTGATTCCTTTCTTTCTCTTACTCTCCTAGGCCAAGCTGATTTCGCTGCTTGGCCTATTTGCTTGGCCATTTTGGTGTTCTTCTAGTCCATCCCCCAAGCCCTGTTTCTCCTCCTTTCTTTCCTGGATCCTACCACAGCAGAACTGGTCTTTCCATGCCAATGTTATCCCCTGCTCAATCCATTCCTCCTCACTGCCACTGGAAAGATATGCCCACAACACTCATCTGAGCATGTGCAGGCCCTGATCATCACCCTCACGTGAGACCCTGTGGCCTGGAGAATATAGTCACCATCTCTAGTAGTCCAGACCCTTCATGAGCTGTTCCCAGAGACCTTTCCAGGCAGAGGTGCCAGGCTGTGCAACCCGTGGGAAAGCACAGGGAGTGTTCTGGAAGAGGACAAAGTTTAGGGCAGGGGTCCTTAAACTACAGCCTGCGGGCCACATGTGGCCCCCTGGGTGTTTTTGCCGCTGCTGCCTGTCCTGCTTAGCAGCTGACTTGTCCCGGGCCCACAGTGCACATGTGTGGAATGTGCATCACACTGTCCAAAGGCCCTCCAACGGTCTGAGGAACAGTGAACTTGCCCCCTGTTTAAAAAGTTTGAGGACCCCTGGTTTAGGGCATTCTGATCCCAACAGGCAAGTCAGGGTCTCTGACAACATGATGGCAAAGAACTATTATCTGCTCACCATAGAATGGTCTCCACCCTGGCTGTATGTTAGAAACACCCATGGAGTTTATGAAACTACCTGTATTGGATCCCACACTAGACCAACTGGATCTCAATCTCTGGGGGTGGGGCCAGGGGTTTGTTGTGATTCTAATGCTTTGCTAGAACATAAATTATGCCAGGGCTAGGAACCACTGCTAGAGACTCAACAGCTTTATTAAATGGGTCACTATATTAACACATTCAGGTACTTGCAGTAATTCAAATACCTTGTAACTTGTTTGTGGTCAACATTAGCCTAATACAATGTAACACTGAACTTAAAGATTAGTGTGATGAGACTAAAGCAGTGGTTCCCAACATTTTTGGCACCAGGGATCAATTTCACAGAAGACAATTTTTAGGCGGGGATGAGGGGTTTCAGGATGGTTTCAGGATGATTGAAGCATATTACATTTATTGTGCAGTTAAACCTCTCTGTAGTGAAAATTTGTATTTGCAGCCGCTCCCCAGCACTAGCATCACCACCTCAGCTCCACCTCAGATCATCAGGCATTAGATTCTCATAAGGAGTGCAACCTAGATCCCTCACGTGCGCAGTTTACAGTAGGGTTCATGCTCCTATGAGAATCTAAGGCTGTCGCTGATAAGAAGCAGAGCTTATGCAGTGATGTGAGCAACGGGGAGTGGCTGTAAATACAGATGAAGCTTTCACTTGTTTGCCTGCCACTCACTTCCTGCTGTGCAGCCCTGTTCCTAACAGGCCACTGACCACCACTGGTTCACAGCCCAGGAGTTGGGAACCACAGGATTAAAGAGTCTCTTTAATTTGCCAACATATTAACATTCTTCCTTTACATGTAATTCCAAGCTCCAGCTAACAGCTAATGATAAATCACCCAGGAATCAAAGTGGAGCTTCCTTGTTACCTGGAATTACTTTGTTGACACCCACAGTTATAACAACAGTATAGACTGGGCAGTTCTGGATGTTAGAGGCACACAGATGCACGTACAAATCTTATCTATGCACCTGGCCCAATTCAAGGCCATCTTAGGAAACCTGCCAGGAAAATTCATCTGGAAGTAGGTACTTCCTCTTCCAGGAGGCCACCGCTCAGCATCTGCACCCCGTTTGGTGGTTGCTACTTCTTTTCCCCTGGAGAACACTGGGTGTAAAGAAGCCGAACGATTTGTCGAAAGCCACGCCGTAAGTTGACAACGCCAACCGAGTATCAAAGTCCAGCGTTCTTTCCTCCTCCCATGCAAGGGCCCTTCAAACACAGCATGCAGCCGACCACAGGACAGGCTGCTTTGTGCAACTATCTGCTTCAGACTGAAGCTGTTCAAGCAAAGACACCATCAACCTCACTGCTTGGTAGGTAATTCATGAAACTGCGGAAGCCCCAGCAAGCACACAATGAATGTCAGCTATATTTATCAAAGTGCTATTTTAAGTCACGAGTCTCTTTGGCACAACGACCCCAAGAGTCTGCGGATCTCAGGATACAAATGAATTATACGCGTAAGGTCTCAAAACACATCTGAGTCCTGGAAAGAAAGACTCGCTTTGATGGGCTGGAAAGGGCCTATTAATGGAAAGCAAATCAATCATTCATTAGACTGGCAGGAAAACTTGTGCCGGCCTCAGAAACGTCTCTAACAAAACTATCAATAAAAGTGAGGAATACTCCTCCTTCCTCTCAGCTACACATCTTGATAGTCTTAGGTTGACAACATCTGGGAAATCCTGCCCTGCAGGTCTCAATGGGCCACCTGCACTCCTCACACTACCTTGGGCCTCAGAGGCATCACTCCCACCTGCTCCCAGGCCCTGAGATTTTAAGATGACAAATGTGCCCATCTGAATAGATAAGAAAACTACACTGCGATGTATCTGCTACCAGGGTCACCTGCAGCCCTGGTCACGTGGAAGCGCTACAGGCTGTAAGACACCCCCCCAACACACAATCTGCTCAGTGACCACAATACAGTGCTGAGGTTTGCTGAGTCATCTTATGGGTCCCCAACTGGTGGAGACAGGGCACAGGGAAAGGGCCAAATGCAGGAGGACTTTAGAGAAGACAAGACTACATGATTGTTCCCTGAACAGTCTGTTCTGGCAGCTACTCCAGAAAAGAGGCAGGCCCTAGCATGGCAGGAGATGACAGGGACACATATCTGTTCATCTCTAAGAGCTTTAGAACAGTGGAATGGCTGCTTCCTGGGGGAACTAGAAGTTTCTGCCCAGGCTGGGTGCCGCACATTGAAAATGTCAAAAAAGGAACCCCTGTCCCAGATGGTATAACCTAAAGAGTCTTTCAAACTCAAGAATAAAAAGAAAATCAGCCATTCTATGCATTACATCAACATATACTCTGAAATATAAGAGGTAAGGGATCCTATAAATATGAAGTAAAATGAACAAAATTGTAGAAGTGGCAACTCTACAAAAGTGGGAAGAATCATCTTTGCTCTGGATTGCTGAGCTAGAGTAAGGTAATTATGACGGATCAATACATGCAATGACAAATGGAATAAAACTCTAAGAGCCCAATGACCCAGAGGAGCAGCAGAACCAACCAGATGAGCATATATTGATCCCCAATATGCTAACTGAAGATCAGTCCTACACATTTAAACTCGGTGTGGCCAGACAGACTCTAGCCACCTATATTAACACGCCCTCAATAATCTCTCAGGAACACAAGGTTAGGGGTGCTGCTATTCTTAGCTAGTAAGGGTGACTAGTCAGAGAAAGTTCCCTGGGTGCTGGGATTCCACCCTCCCTTTCTCTCTCTGCTACTAGGTACAAGGCATTTTCTAGACAGACATCTCATAATTCTAAGTATTCTCGGCCCTTCTTTCTGAAGAGAGCTAATTCACTTTTGAACCAAAAAGGACATCTTTTTAAGAGCAAGTCATCAATCATGAAGCATTTTATTCTCTAGTTCTGGGAACACAGAAGACCAAATTAATTTCCGTCATCTTTTGGCTGCAGGTAACCCTCCTCTGGCTTCCAAGATCATTGATCTATAACAGGGGCAGGAGCCAGGCAGGCTCAAAAGGCATTTGCTTTTAAGCCTGTCCACTGTGGTTCTAAAGGACATGACCCCGGGGCCTTCTCCTGGCCTTGCTGCACTGCCTGCAGGCCTCTCCATACCCACGGAGGAGTGCCCTCCCTGCCCGTGTCTCTGTTGTTCACAAAGACCAGGCAGGTTACCTGGGTAGCACAGGTGGTTTCAGCAAAGCTCTCAACCCTGCCTCACGGATCGCACCTGGAAGTGTTTACCAACACCTGAGCCCCGACTGATTCACCATCTAAGGGGTGGGGCCTGGGAACAGGTACTTTAAAGACCTCCCAGGTGATTCTCATATGCCACCGGGTTGAGAGCCACCGCACAAGAGCTGAGGCATCTCCTAAAATCGTAAGGTCCTCCACCTTCTAACAGGCTTTCAAATTCTGTAACTATTTTCCTTCATCAAAACCCACTCTGATCCTTAATCCATTCTGCGATGTCAAAAGCAACTAAGCAGAGCTTAAAGATGGAGAATATTAAAACCTGTAAAACAGATTCCTCTGAATCCCAAAAATCACAGATACTCATCTATTCCAAAAGCCTCTCTCAAACATTGGTCCAAAGACTTGCTTCCTTTCTGAGTCACTTGGGGAGCTTTAAAAAAAGATACAGATGATTTGATTCCATCCCTGAGATTCTGACTCAGTAATGGGGGTGGGGACGTCTCAGAGATTGAGGTAGAGCCATTTAGGGGAACCTCTCCCTTCTCCACCATGGGCAAAGGCCAGACTTACTGGGACTTCATTTTAACTACTTCAATGATAAAGGACTTCCCCAGGCGTTTTTTTTTTTTTTTTTTTAGCCAAAACCTGTCCATTATTGTACACATATGTACTAATATAATCAAATATCTACTAGAGAGAGCAATGCTCTTTAATTCAGCCTAGAAAGATGACACTAACAGAGAGACAATGGCCATGCACTCTTAACTATACCCCCTACAACGGGATGGACTGCAGTGAGCCAGCCACCTTCTCCCCATTGTAAGGTCACCCTGACAGGAACGACAGCAGATGGCTGAAGGACAGTTTTTCCTCTGTGGAACATGAGCTGGCCACAAAAAAACCCTCTGTGTATGTGGTTAGACACTTCCCTGGATATTAAACTAGTCATCTTACTTTGAATGTGTGCTCCTACCAATAATAACTGTGAGCACCCTCCTCCCAGAATACATATTTTCTGTGCTACTGTACTATAATTGTTCATATAAGACATACGCAAATCATATTTTTCATTTTAAAATGTAAAAAATTAAGTTGTAATATTTTCTTCACATACTCCAATGCACCATCTTCCAAAAACTGGTACACTCCAGCAGTTGAAAGACCACTGCTCTACACCAGCTGGTTCACCACTGCGGGCACCACAAGTGACCGCCACTTCTGGCCACTTAGGAAAACTGAAGCACTGAAAGCTGCTGGTTTTCCATATGTGATGATAAAGACATTTAAACATAGTGCAGTTGATGCTGTATTTCTTCTAGACAGATTGAAATTAGAATCACAGTAGTTACAGAGGGTTGCCAACACAAACCTATAAAAAAGTTCAGAAGAATTTCACTGAGCACAAGGAACTAGCCATCCTTATACTGTTCACTTTGAGTGTGAAAGTAAAATCTGTTGTGAGGGTGACCTCCAAAGGGAATCCCACCCGACTTTGAATCCTCCTCTCATCACCTCCTCCTCCTCCTGGACACTATGAAATGTTGATGACAGAAACCAAATATTAATGTATCACCAGTATTATCACACCACCACCACCGTGTCTGACATTCACTGAACACTTGCTCTGTGCCAGAAGTTATACTGGCATTTTCCACTCATCAACTCATTTAATTCTAACAATCTTATGAGTTAGACATGACACGTTTATCCCTATTTTATAGATACAAGCACTTGCACAAAGTGAGGTGAACTTAAAAAACTTGCTCAAGGCCACTCAGCTACCACATTTTAAGAACGTAGATAATCCCTGCTCTGTCCCTGGACTCTCAGCCGCCTCACTTCCTGGCATAATTTTTTTTTTTTTTGAGACAGAGTCTCACTTTGTTGCCCAGGCTAGAGTGAGGCCGTGGCGTCAGCCTAGCTCACAGCAACCTCAAACTCCTGGGCTCTAGCGATCCTCCCGCCTCAGCCTCCTGAGTAGCTGGGACTACAGGCATGCGCCACACCATGCCCAGCTAATTTTTTTCTATATATATACATTAGTTGGCCAATTAATTTCTTTGTATCTATAGTAGAGACGGGGTCTCGCTCTTGCTCAGGCTGGTTTCAAACTCCTGACCTTGAGCGATCTTCCCGCCTCGGCCTCCCAGAGTGCTGGGATTACAGGCGTGAGCCACCGCGCCTCTTCCTTCGCTGCTAAACTCAGGCACATCTGCACTAGGCTCATAGCTGCTCTGTCTTCTGGGATATAATTGTGAAAATACGCACTTGAAAGAAAAGAGTGGTTAACATGGCGTGAAAGGCATTGCTATGATGTAAATAGTAATGTCATCTCATCCTGCTAGGCTTCACATTCTATTAGCTTTTTTCACTGAAAATTATTTTAGACACCTTGAAAAACTAAATCTTACTCACATGTCACCACCATTATTATTTCCAGAAGAAATCCATGTGGGGTGACAAGCCTGACTTTGACATTAGGAAAAAACAGTGGATAACCAGAATGGTGTGCAGTAACTGCAAGAGCCCATGTCCACAGGGCGCTGCTGGGTGCAGGACTCTGTGCCGAGCACGCCACACTCTCGAACCCATTTATGCTGCATGGTGACCCGAGTTGGCAAAGGCACACACCCATCCTCCTGCTGCAGTAAGGAAATGGGGCACCTCAAGCAGAGGAACTTGTCCAGGGTGAAGCTGGGACACTAACTGAGGTCTGTCCTAACCCACCTCACACATGACCAAGAGCACGCAAAGGTTTCGGCTAGACTTAAAAATACACATAAGCACCTGAACTAAATGTTTAGTTTTATCAGGTGACTAGTAGCTAGAAAAAAACCTGCCCCTGCATGTCATAGGAACCCATCCAGATTACCACTCTTAATTGAAGAACAGACATGACAGACTTGTTACATGTGCACATGCATTAAGCTAGGGAGAACTGATCTATCACGTGTAAAAATCAGAATTCACAAAGATACATTCACAGCATGATGGAACGCAGGTACAAAGGTGAAATTTAGTATGGATAACTGTAGAATCCTGCTCAGCAAATAAAAAAAAAAAAAACAATTGCACAAGTGCAGAATGAGGGCAACATCTCTTAATAAAAGCAGTTTGAATTTATAGCAACAGAAAGCAGACTAGTGGTTACCTGGGGGTGGAGGGCTGACTTCAAAGGAACTCACAGAAACTTTTAGGAGTGAAGGAAATGTTTGCTATCTTGACTGTGGTGGTGGTTTCACCAGTGTATGGTATTACAATGGTCAAATTGTGTCTGCAATTTAATCTGTGTGACTGTACTTTAAGTATGTGCAGGTTATTACCAATAAATTATATCTCATTTAAATTGTAATAAAAATAGTTCTAGAGCATGTATATGGGTGGGGCAGGGAAGGGGATGGAAACAAACTTGCAAAAAATCAATATGGAATGGCTATCAAAAGTAAATGCATTCATAAGCTCCTCTAGCAAATTCTGTGTAAGAGTCACCCTTCACCTCATTCAGCAGACCACATCCAGTGACCACTCATACCAGTGAGAAAGACTGGATGATGCCCAAGATGACCAGTTAGGAGAGCGTCAGAGTCTGTGCTCATAAGGAATGGCTGTGGGAACCAGGAGTCGGGGGCAGAGGAGGACACATGACAGAAGAGTTGCCCTGTATAAGAAAATGACCATTGTCCTGGACAGCTGCACAGAGTTCAGACCCACGGGTGAAGGCAAATGGAGACTGGCACAGGAGCAGGCTGCTGTGTGATGGAGAAACTCTTAACAGTGAAAGCTGTTGAAAATGCACCACAGGGTTACCCGTACAGAGAACAGGCAGGCAGCACCCAAAGGACCACTTGCCAGGACATGGTACGTGGCATTCTTATAACATGCAACCAACTTCTGCCAAGTGACTACACTCTAACATGCTAGGATTCCCCAGGTAAAACAGTGAGTATTAATGAACTAAAGTATCTTTTAGCTCTATGATCTCCGAATTTGGATTTAACCTTACAAAGCATGTTGGGAATGCTGCAGATATGCAACTGTTAATATTTATGTTAATATAAATATTAATATTTATATAATGTTAATATTTATGTTAATAACTGTTAATATAATATGACCCTCTGTAGGGTCATAGCAGTCAAAGGAAATTGCCTAGTCCTACTCATTTCTAAAGGCACAATTTTAAAAGGAGACAGCAATATACACTTACTAATTTCTTTTAAAATAGGATGTCATTAGCCACATTCACTGCATGCTAATAACTTTCCCCTTCTCTCAAATTTTAACATAACAAACTTAGGATCAAAATGATGCTACAAAACCTTAGCGCTATCACATCCCCAAGAAAGGGAGATCAGTGTGCAGTGACACCCCTAGGCAGGAGGCCACAGAAAAAGACACTCAGGTGAGCAGGGAAGAATAGGTATAGGTGAACAGCACAGAGCATCCCAGGAAGGAACCTGAACAACATGAAACACCAAGGGCATGTTCAAGAAATGAGAGAAAATGCCAGAGTGGTAATTAAAAACCATTACTGTGTTCAGACACCTGCAGCACTTCCTATACCTTCTGTCCTACCACAACTTAAGACTAGCCCTGACCTGATGTCATAGTGAATGGGAAGGAAAACAAAACTTCATCCAAAATGAGGATCGACTAAAAGTCATGGTTTCAGATTTTACTATAAAAGTTCATCCAGTCACTGCTTCCTACTTACTGACCTTCCCAGTGATCCCACCATTCACTGTATTCAGCAACCGCCAATGAATCTGTTTGTCTGCTCTAACATCTGCACCCCAAAGTTTTATAGCATTCAACAACTTTCAAAGCTTCCTCGTGACTTCTCACCTGATTCCAGTCCCTCTCGGAGACCAAGCCGATCAATGTTCTCCTTTTAAAGGGTGAGGACTCTGAGAACCACAGTGCGGAGGGTTTGCCCACGGACACACAGTAGGTCAGGAGATGAGAATGCTAGAGATGGACCCCCGGACACTCCTGCACAGCAAACCACCTGGCAGAAACACAAGACCTGGCTCTACAGACATCAGCGTGGGGGTGGTCTCTCCCTGAAAACGTGAGGTTCAATCGGGAAGCACTTCCCATTCCCAACTTTCCAAACTGTAACAGCCCAGAACAACAAACCACCTCACATGAAAACTTGATCCCAAAGCAAAGTCTGGGTTTATGCCACTCACGTATAACTCTTTTTAAGAAATATTTTCTCCAATGATTCAAGTTCCGCAGAATCTTCAGCCTAGAAGAGATAAGTCACAAATCCCAGAGTGTACTATCCCAGTTAGTAGAAAGATAAAGTTGTCAACTTGTTTTTGACCCCCCAAGATGGAGAACACATAGCTCTCTCACTCCCTCTCTTCTGTAATGCATTTTCCACAATCAGGAATCTCCCTCATTGCCCTGACGGGAACCAACATGCTCACTGTGGGTTGTCACTGGCAACAGAGGACAGCCTCACATTTTCCACTCACACCATCGTTCCTACAACATCTTCCTCCTGCTCACCAAAGTGGGATGCTTTGAGCTTTTTCACCATAAATATCCGTTTTCACACTGGCCTTTCCCTGGAAGGCCTTCAGATTCTCTCTATATTCTTCATATTTGTGGGGACCAAAACCCAAGCAAGATACCCTCTCCAGAGCACCCGACCACGACTGTCAACACACACAGTCTCTCTCCCCATCGAGCACAGGCTTTCATTCTCATGGGCTCCAAACGCCTTCTCCAGGAAGGCTCCCTCCCGCCTGGGCGAGGGTCCATTTCATTCCCCGCCAGGTCCATGCCACAAGTGCGCCCAACTGCGCTTCCCCTCCTCAGAGCCCAGGCAACAACAGCGAGCCCATCTTTCATTATTAGTCACAGCTGGCAACACAGCAGAGCCAGATGGGAATGTGGGCGCTGAACTACCTTGGCTACCTGAGCAAATAAATTTGCTTTGCAGTGTTCTCCACTCTTCCAGAAAAACACCACAAATAAATCACAGCTCAGAAAAGGAGTCAGATCCAGCTAGCCCCTTAAGACAGCCTACTCCCACCGAGGCTGGGAAACACACCAAAACCTTAGTCCCACAGTGGCATCTGGGATGCTTCTGAACCATTAGGGGAAAAGATCTATCCTTTTGGCTCTTGGTGCTGCCCTGGGGACTAGAGTCTGCTCTCTTCTGACAAGACAACAGACATCTGAGCTTGAACAACAGACACAAGTTAGGACAGTAGGAGGGCTTCCGACTAACACAGAAGGCTTTGGGGCCAACAGATTGGGTCCAAATTCCATTGCTGCCCATCTGGGGGAGGAGTACAGTTTCTCGGCTAATGCAGGAAGCTTTGGACAATCAGTCTTGTGGGTGGATTCCATCTCTACCCGTTTAGGATGGTGGTACCACTTTCTCAGCTAATGCAGGAACCTTCGGAGCAAATAGATTTGGGTTTGACTTCTATAATCTCTCTACCCATTTACTATCTTCACGATCTCTGTTCAACATCCTTAAGTCTCTCTCATCCACTATACTGTGGGGCTAGCTAATCCACAGTGGCAATGGTGAGAACTAAACGCACTGATGTGTCATCATTATTTCAATTCTTCCTGGAGCACAAATCATATGTCCTGGGGTAAAGCACAGATGAGAAAATAGAACACTGTATCACAAAGTCTCACACTTGATAATTCCCTGCCTTTCACATTCACTCTATACAGGTCATTTCTAACACGCAAGTTATTTCCACAACAAGCTAAGCTTGTCATGAGAAGGCATTCTTATTCTTGGAAATGCATAGAAACATGGAGGGGGAAAAGGATTATCAAATAGAACTATTTTTCTTTGCATATCTCTTGTATCATATTATCTCCTTATCTAAGAAGCTGTGAAAACTTTTCCATTGCCTTAGGCCAGTATTTCCCAGTGCTACACAGAACATCAGTCCCTTGAAATAATCTTTGAAAACAGTTGTGTGTCTAAATATGATTTGCAAAGGTAGCAAAATGTATCTGTATCTTGTAAACTCAGAATGCACGTCAACATAAAGTTCTGAGAAGCTCAGCCTTAAAGGGAGATGTTTACCTTGGTTAATCCAGGGTTTCCCAGGCTTGTTCAACCACCTTTGTACCCTCTGTCAATAGAACATGACTCTCTCCCAACATTCCCTTTAGCCTACAAAGGCCTCCACACTTTGGCTTCACCTTGTCTCCAACTTCACAGCACACAACTCCCCTGCAGGTCCATTCCCCACGTACGGTAAACTTGCCTGGGTACCGTACCCTGTCCACGCCTTTCTGTTCATATTAGCTTTATTTAGACATCATTCACAGAACACACCATTCACCCATTGAAAGTGCACACTTCAACTTTCTGTAGCACATTCACAGAAGGGTACATCCACAGCCACAAGCAATTTTAGTACATTTTCATCACCACCCCCATGTACACACAAAAACCATGCTCATCAAAAGTCGTTCTCCTTGTCAACCTCCAGCCCTGGGCAACCACTCATCTACTTTCTGTCTCTACAGATTTGCCTATTTTGGACATTTTATTTAAATGGGATTGTGCAACATGTAATCTTTTGCATCCAGGTTCTCCGACTTAGCATGTTTTCGAGGCTTGTCAATGTGTTAGCGTGTATCAGTTCTTTGTTCCTTTTAATGGCCAAATGATATTCCATATATGGATACTCCCCCTATTTTGCTGATCCATTAAGTGGTGAATATTTTAGTTGTTTCTACCTTTTGGATGTTGTGAATAATGCTACTATCAACATTTAAGTTTTTGTGTCAGTAGATGTTATTTTCATTTTTCTTGGGTATATAACTAAGAGTGGATCATATGGAAATTATGTTTTACCTTTTGAAGAACTGCCAGATTGTTTTCTAAAAATGGTTGTACCAATGTACATTGCCACTAGGGAATGCCAATTTTTATGCAGGCTCTATACAGCTCACTACCACAAACTCCTGGACTCAGACGATTCTCTGACCTCAGCCTCCTAAGTAGTTGGGATTACAGGCCTGCACCACCACACCTAGCTAATTATTGAAGGTTTTTTTATAGAGATGGTGTCTCGCTGTGTTGCCCAAGTGGGTCCTTAACTCCTGGCCTCAAGCAGTTCTCCTGCCTCAGCCTCCCAGGGTGCTGGGATCATAGGCATGAGCCACTGTGCCTGGTGATGGCCACACCCCACTTTGGAGGCTATGGTCCACTATTCCACCCGCTTAGATGCCTTCTCACACCCTACGCACCCTGCAAATTCATCAACACCCAGCTAAAAGCCTATAGTTTTCTTGGATCGTCTGTAACATTACATCTCCAAGCCCAATTCAAACAACACTGTGACACAGCTTCTATTTACACTTCCTGCAGTTACAGGCTTTTTGTCATACTTATTACGTCTTCTCTCTCCAACCAGACAGGGAGCTCTTCAAGTGGTAGGGTAAGGGCTTACATTTCCTAGTGGCCAGCGTAGAGCCTATCCTGTAACTGATACTTCAAAAGCATTTGCTGATAGGATTTCGTGTAGAAGCTGGGGCTGAAGTTGAGGTGGGTAGAAGCGAGGGGTGGACACGTGGGGTCTCAGGCTGGGAGGGAGGAGCAGAAAGCACAGAACTGGGCAGCAGACGTCAGTCCTCTCCCTCACAGGACAGAATTCACGAGTGTGAGGTCTCATTCCATTTCAACCCTCTTTGTCTTCACTGTGAATCCGCATTTGCCCTTAAGTCCAGGCAAGGACAGGACACCACAGGGACAGGGACCTCATCCCTCCTCTATTCTTCCTGGTGTCTCCTCTTCCTTTCTTCCAGCACTAGCAGCTCTCTCTTGGAACTACCAGGAGAGGATGTATGTGTCACTCTTTATGCTTTGACAAAGTCTCCCACCCACCCAAAGCATCAAAAAGTCCCTGTGTGTACCACATCAAGAAAAACAATCCAGTCCCCAATAAGAAATAATCACTGATTCTGAGCCACCTGAGTTATAGTTTCCAAACACTAGAAGAAATGTAGTTTCCTACCCGCTTTACTTTGCCCAGCAGCCAGTGGGGTTCAGATTCAAAGCGTGCTGTGCTAGGTTATGGCTACCCCAGCCACACAGTTATTTCAACAGTTGCTGATGAATCAGGAAGAGCACAACAGACAGTGGGCAAGTACTGCTGAGCGAACGCGTCCTGGTATTCAGAACTGATAGAGAAGGCTCTTACTGGAAACACAGCACCAACCTTCCCTGCATCTGACCTACGGGCCTCTTTGCTCAACAGAGATTCTGCTGGGGTTTCTTACGCACCTCCCAGATCAATAACTGAAACCCTGAGCTGCTGACAACAGAGCTAATTCAAAAATAGCTCTCTCCTGTGGCCACATGTGCTGGTCTCACACTTCTAACGCACATTCATGAGCAAAAATTGCATAAGAACTTCAGCAAAATCTGGCTACACCCTGAGCCCCAGTGGGTAAAATGAGTATAAACCTTAAAACTCACAGAAAATCCTCAAGAAAGCAAATTTTGGTCCAGTTTTAACATCCAATCTACCTACTCATCAACTTCATTAGCCAAAGGCAAGATTGCTAATTTTGCAATCACCCCAGACTCCCAAACATCTCCTTCCCTCCAATGGGTGCAAAGGGCCAAGCAAGTGAAATAACCCAAGTCTAGAGTAACCACGGACCCAGCTTCAGGCATAGAGGTTGGGGGAAGAAGAGAAGCATCTCTAACCAAGTGACTCTCGAGTGTGGATAAAACCGGAGGCTGGAAGATTCTCAAACCTGCAGGGGGTCCTCAAGAAGTTTTGATAAAGAATAGCAACTGACGCAGGCAAACAACAGTAAGAGAACAGGATGAAAAATAATTAAATGCTAATGACATCCATGAAAAGGCAAGTCTTAAAGAGTTGTTAGAACTTTTAATATGGTAGGAAGTAATGAAAACCAAGCCACACCACCAGGACCATAAAGAAACTATCCCCTAAGGGAGGAGGGATAGCTGTTGTCCTCACATGAAGCACACACAGACTTAGCTGAAGCGATTCTCCCAAAGCAGGAGCCTGTCCAGTCCCCAGCCTCCCTCTGCCAGGCCATACCCATGACCTCCACCAGTCACTTGAGCAGGGCTGTGTGTTGAATAACACACAAGCCACGCTGTCAGTTAGGAAGTGCCCATAAGTTTCCCAAGCTAAGGGACTCCTGGTAAAGCCCCAATAGCAGATTAATATACTATATGGTCTTTCCCATGGCATTATAGAGGTCAAAGGTTGCAGTCATTTTAGCTCCACACTTTGGAGAAATAATAGTTAGAGATCATTCCATTTATTAGATTTATCGGTTCTCCAATCAGTGCTTATTTTGGATATGGTCACTGTGTATCTATAATGAAGCAGACCTTTTATATACTAATCTCCATAGCCAGCAATAAAACACTACAAATCAGTAAGGAAGCTTATAAAACAGTCTTCCCTCATGAAAACGTCCACTGGGCTGAAAATTATACTCTGAAATCCACTAAAGCACAGACTACCTGAAAAGGGATTTTCCTTCCATAAAAATCACTAACTCATCACAAAGCCTCAACATCTCCGCTCCCCCTAAAAAGACTTAGCATAAGATGCTCTCTAGAGATGGCAAGAAAAATTGGGCTGAGAGGATCCAGCACTTTAGTGTTTATTGAGACATGAATTTCCCTCTGAACACTGATAAAACTTTCCCTACTTTATACCTGAACAGTTATAGTCCATCACCCAGCCCATTTCCTGATAGAACAGACCTGCACCTATCTTTCAGAGTTAGGAAAAGAATGATAATGAAGAGCTCTACTTAAGCGCCTAAAGAGAACCCCACTTCCAGGCTAAAAACCCAAAACTGCTATGCACAGCTGCTCATTAGAAACTTCTGTTTCCGCCCCCAAATGCTTGGCATCTCAACAAGCTGTCAAGAGTCCTACTTTCTTCGAAAGGGAGTCTTCAGTGAGACCATCTGTAGATCAGGCTGGGATAAATGAATAGAGATGCTATCAAACGGATTCCATTATCCCAGCAAGAGATGAAAGAGGACCTAAAGGAAGGAGAGAAGAAATACAATGGCTCTATCCCATGCCTCAAAAAATGAATTATTTTGAATGAATAATTTTGAAATGAATGAACAGAGCCACTGTTCTTCAACTCTAGGTTCAAGTTCACAAGGAAAAGGTAATGACACAAGGAAATAAGGTAAAAAAAACAGAACTCGGGCTGCTTTGTTTCCAAGGTGTTTTCTCAATCCCAGTCTTACCACTCCAGTGGGACTGGCAACCACAAAAAAAGGTACAAACTCCCCTTCCTGTCCCCTCACTACCCAGGAGAACGTCTGGGCTGAGGTCGTTCTCACCTGGCCATCTGCTTGTAGGCTTCTTCCGCCACGGCAAAGATGTGGGGGTCCATATCTCCCATGTTTTGGCCACTGTAGGCATAGATGACATCTTGTCCGTAGATTGGCAACTGTTCATAAGGATTAATGGCAACAAGCACGATACCTGCAAACAGACAAGGCAGTCAGATTCTGACAGCGCACCAGCCACCTGGCAGCAAGTGAAGGTACCCATCCACTCACACACACCAAAGCTAAAGAATGAGAGGGCAGCAGAACAAGTCTGTACTAATCACTCAACTCTATCAAGACCTATCTGTGTGCTTTCACGCTAGACTCTGGTGAAGAAAAGAATAAGATACAGGCCAGGTTTCCAAATACCCAACAGCCTGGACTGAGCATACACATAAACACACACACTCACAAATGCTCACATTGAGTTCATAGAATAGATATATGCAAAGTGTTTTCAGGATCAGAGAGAAAAGGTTGTTTAACTCTGCCCCACAGGTATTAGCAACATTTAAATATCCATCTGAGAACTAAAATCTAGAAAAGGGGTTACTAATTTTTTCATTTGTATATGGGTTATCAACTAAAATATAAAGTTCATGGACAGAGTATGATTTACATGTCTTAAGGTCTAATCTTGACTCAACCAGTTACTGTGTGATTTTGACAATTACTCAATCTCTCAGTGCCTCAGTTTCCTCAACTATAAAATGGGAACAACAGTGCATTTACCCGGGATGTCCTAAGGACAAAATGATTGATTGAGAGAGAGGACACTTAGACGAGTGCCTTGTATAGTAAGCATTGTGTTTGCTATTATTTTTGTATCACATCTCATATCTTTTTTCTTACATCTTGTGTCCCCAAAGGATGCACTGCAATGACAGGCTCGAACACATGTTGATTGGGCAATCAGGAAACGCTATAAGGTTCAGATCATCTTTTTTGGATGGGTCAAGGCAGGCTGATATTTGAGAAAGACAAAAAGCAAATTTGATCTTTGAGACACAACAGAAATGTGCCTTTATCTTTCCCATAAGATTGCATTCTAGACGTGAGAAGACCCACTGACTGCAGCACAAAAAAACAGTTTCCAGTCACTTGGGGAAAAGGCAACAAGACTGGAAAGCGCCACTGCTAAGAGGGGAAGTTTCCTACTTCGTGTTCCCTTCTAGTGTTTGAAAAGACACATGGGGAAGCCGAAGTATAATAAATCAGATTATTCCAAGTAAACGGGAAAGGGCCAGGGAAAGAAACAGACACGTAACTCCTCTTTTGATGGAAGTCTGCCCAAAAACACAAAAAATAATGTCCAGAACCTGGATAAATTCCACTAATAAGGCTAATCACTTGGAGAATCCTCTTAGGAGCAGCTTCACATGTTCTGCTGGTTATCAGAGAGTTCTACAAAACTCTAACTCAAGTAGCAGTCAACTCAAATGTTGATATACCCTGAGGTCACATATTTTCCTAAAATATCCTGGTCCCTCCAGAGCAGAAACAAGTACTTCCTTGATGACTGGGAATTCTGTGCCACCATCAGTCACTCTGATCAGCCAGAGCTGAAAGAGGTAAAGTGCATTTGGGTCAGTATGTGCAGACACAAGGATGTCTCCTACAGGGGATTCTTTTAAAAAGTGAAGTTGATGGTCATTTATCCCTTTCTCCTAAAAAGGGAGATTTTTTTTTTAAGTCTACTGAAAAAACATCTTATTAAAGGCTTTAATGATTGATAGTTTCTTTCAGATAAAACTTCCACTAGCAGTTAGAGTGAAGGAGGTTTTGGGAAACCACAGCTCTTCAAGTACTGAACATGCTACCCACAGCTCCCAAGAGCTGGCATAAAAGCTCACCCTAACTTTGTAGCTAACCTACCAATTCCAAACCAAAGTAGAATATAAAGTGAAACACCCAAGTATCTGAGGCATCACTTAAGACCATGAGCAAAACCAGGGCTCTAAGGCATGACCAGGACAACTCCCACAAACACTCCAACCAGATCCTTGACTTCCCTCTTAAACAACAGTTCGTGGGGTTCTATTAATATTTTTGCCATACCACTTACCAATACTCTTAAAAAAAAAAAAAAAAAAAAACCAGAAACCAAAATTTGGGACGTGGGAAAAGGAGAAGCTTTAAAAGAAAACCAAATATGATAATTTCAGGACTTTTTGTTTTAAGCATTTAGTATGATTTTCCTTGCTAATCTGACAAAAACTCATCAAGCACCACGTTTGTACACATAGGCGAAGTGACTACATAAGAAAGGTAGCCCTTTCGAGCAGAGAAACAAAACAAGGCGAGCATAAATTTTCAGGCGTGGGTGGGGTGGTAAGAGTAGGCGCCCGAGCCTGGGCACTGTGCTACACTTACTGCGCTACTCTGACTCCAAGGACTGAGCCTGCGCCGGTCACACCCCATGGTGCGACCCATTTCTTCCCTGGTTGAGCTGTGATTAACGCCGATCATCCCGCAGAGACTGGGGCAGCCTAATTAAGCCACATTCACTGACTGCAAACCTTTCAGGGTCTCAGTGGAGAGGTACTTATAAATGACAGAGTGAAAGTGGGATTCTTAACCATTTGAAGAATGGTCACACATCTAAAGCCGGTGAGCACTTTCAAACACACACAGCCGACAGACACTTCCGCGCTTACCACAGTAGGTGTAGATGTGGTTGGACTCCAGGAAACGGACCTTCAAATTATGCAAGACTGCGGGCTCGTGCAGATAGCTAAGGGCAGTGAGGTCGTTCTCCCCCACCAAGATATCTGGATTCCGTAAGAAGGGCAGCTGGTTGCTCTGGACGTCAACTGGGTATTCCCGAATCTAAAGACATACAAGCAGCAGACACAAAAAGGCAGAGTTACGAAGCATTTGTGGTCAATGTCCTGTCTTCTTACCTGGGATCACTAGCACAATCAGAAGTGACAAATATAAATAATACTTTAAAGAAAGGCAAGCTGAACAAATATCTGTGTTCCCATGATAGACCGGCACAGGTGGAAAATTTGCTGATAACATAATCCCAGGATATTGAGGTAAAAGACTGACAAGACATTAAGGAAGCACCAGATTTAAGAGAGTGGTCTATTGTTTCTTAATGAAAAACACTGAATCTTTAATTCGGTTGCAGTTGGGGTGCTGTTCTCTCTCCCATCTAAGGTGCTTTCCTTGACTGGCCCCATTTATTGCTGGTGCAACTCAATTTTTATTTGGATTATCTTGTGAGTAACAAACTGCCCTCTATAAGTGGCCTCAAATTGTACCATGTGCACGTGTATTTCTTCACAACCTAAATCAGGGAGTAGGATTATACCTTTTAAGATCAAATCTCACGACACATTTATAACTGACTACACATATAGACACATACATCTACACATGTAAGTTATAAAAAAGTAGCAGGGGGTATTTTTAAACATTTAAACAAGAGGAACTTGGCTGCTATGCACAATGTTTTATCTAAGTTTCTTATGGTGTTCTTAAAAATCTTCTGGGAAACTTGTAAAAACAGTTTCTTTAACCCAACTTACATATCAAGAGCTCTGGGGCAAGACTTAGGAATTCGAAATTTAAAGAAATTCTCAAGTAATTCTGATACCGGTGGACTATAGATCACATTTTAAGAATTACTATTCTACATAAACCTTTTAGAAAATTCTACAGACATAGATGCAGTTTCCTGAGAGAACAGTCAATTTTTAAGAGAATATAAATATCAATGTTTCTCCCATACTCCTTTTAAAGGGACTTGTATTACCAAATCTTAGGATGTACTATAAACCCAGCAATTAAAGTACTATAGGAAGGGTGCTAAAATTGGCAGAAAAATGAAATGTAATAGATCCAGAAATAAATGCAAGTGCATAAAGACAATTTGTACATGATAATGTTAAAATTGCAAATGAAAGGTTAAGAGGAATTTTTGAAATAATGTCAGTAGGTAAACTAGCCATTTAGGGAAAAAATGCCAGTATTCTATTTTCACTCCCTCATACCAAAGTTTTAGATGGAACAAACATTAAAAAAGAAATAAAAATTGAAAAACAGGTCAATATTTGTATATGTTTTAGAAGGAGGAATGTTTGAAGGATGATGCAAAAACCAAAATATATAGGAAAACATTCATAAATTTCACTATCATACAAAACTTTAAAACTATCATAAAACACCATGTCCAAAGTCAAATGGGTACAGGGATTCTGCATTACATGACAGAATCCATAATCTCAACATCTAGAGAGTTATCAGAAATCAAAAAGAAAATCAATACCTTCACAGAAAATTGTACACAGAACACAAGTCACAAAATAAGAACAAATGGACAACGTATGCAAAACTGTTCAACTTGACCAGTAATCAAAGAGATGCAAATAAAAGATTATTAGCACTGCTATCCACCAGATGAGCAAAAGCATAAAGACTGACAAGACCCTAACTAGAAAGCGTGTGGACAAACAGGTGTGCCACCTGAGGGAACAGATTGCTTCAACCTCTCTGGAGGGCAGCAGGCAACACCTACTCAGAATTTTTCATCAATAGACTCCTCCTTCCTTGGTCACACAAAATAATCTTACAAGTGAGCCAAGATACGGACTCACTGAAGCTATAGATAATGACAGTAAAACATGACAGACCTATATGGACGGTCAGGCAGCTACCCACAACATTCTTCTGAATTAAGAAAAAGGTGTCTAGAGAATTTATAAGAGAATCCCATTTATTAAAACTATATCTTAAAGCGAGACCAAGGGGAAATAGGGCGTTCAGGGTTGAATTTTATTTCATTACATTCAAGAGTTGGTAGCTGTTAGTGGTATCTGGTTAGTGGTACCTTCTGCTGTTAGTGGTATCAACCAAGACCCTAATCACACTTTCCTCCCGGAGCCATCCTAAAGGTGCCCTGGTAGAGATGTCCCTGGCCGCCTTGGAGCATGCCTGCCCCATCCCCGAGCCTCGGCTGGCAGCACGGGGCCAGCCAACTGCAGAGCCTCAGAGCGCACCTTGCCCAGCTCCTCACTTTTCAGATTAGAAAGCCGGCAGCTGAGCCCATGGCTTTAAACCCTGAGGCAGAAATGCTGGCATTCTATCTATTCTCAGATGACTCTCTTCTCAAAAGACACTCCCTCCTAACATGTGGGGCAAACACATATGCAATTTTGTGAAAGCACCCACAAAGAAACTAGCGTTATTGGTTACAGTTAAACTGGCAAGGAGTGAAAATGCCCAGAGCAGCAGGAAAGAGGTAGGCGCTGCAAGCTCAGCATTCAAAGCTACAGCTCTTCCTGGTGTGTGGACATCCAGAGGGAAGGAGGTTAAGTGTTAAGTAAGAGACTTAACACGTTGTTCTGTTTTAACGGGAATGCGATTCTGACACTGCCGACGCTGTCCAGCCTTTTTAGCTAGTATGGCTTTATTTGAGATCTAAGCGTGTGTGACCCCAATCAGGGGCCATGAACTTCCTGGCACAAGAGACTCCATCCACTTCGTAATAGCAGGGCCTTTAGAGGGAAAAAGGAGGCTGAATGTTAACACCCATCACAAAACCGGCACTCAGTCCCTGGCTTTCTTCTGAGGCCAGGAGCTGGGAACCAGAGAAGGGGGTCTCCAACTGGTCCCTTGGAGGGGGGTACATGTAGGGGACTGCTCTGCGCCTGCATTCTCTGATGGGGTAGCCACCAGCCATGAGCGGCTTTTTAAATGAAGTCAGTTGAAATTAAATACAATTAAAACCTCAGTTTCTCAATCACAGTAACCATACTGTAACGGTCCAATAGCCACTTGTAGCTAGTGACTGTCACAGTAAACAACTCAAGAAATAGACCATTCCATACTAGCACAGCATTCTATTGGAAGCAGTGGCCTAGACTGTGCTAAACCTTGCAGGTCCTATAATACTTAGTAGGTACTTAAAAAATATAAGTCGGATAGAATGTCTTGACTTCTCCCATCCTACGTTTTGTGCCCATGTCATATAGTACTACAGCAAGAGAGCACCATCATCAAAACATCTTTGAATGACAACTCCTGGCACAAAGATTCAGGCCTAGTAATAATTGTGTGTGGTAGACAGAGCAGGAGAAAGAGAGTGGTTTTTATTATCTACCCAAAGAACAAGAGTTAAAAACGAGAGAAACTAATAAAAACAGTTACCAGCTGGCAATCAGTCAGTGTTGACTCAGAGGCACTAGGTAAGTAGTACTTACTTCGGCAGTAAAAGCATTAAACCAGGTATTCAAGTCCTGGCCCATCAAACAAAGCAGTGGCTCTCTATCCTTCCTGCACATTAGGATCCCCTGGTGAGCTTTTGAGAAAGACACTGTGCTATGTCCCATCCCCGCACTCTGCTTTAATTAGTCTGGCTGCAACCTGGGCTTTGTCTTTTTTAAGCTCCCCAGGGTTCCTATGCGAGACCACTGAACCCAAGTGCTGTAGGCCTTCAGCCCACCACTTCACTCCCATGGACCTTGGTTTCCCTACTTGTAAGACAGTCTCTAAGGACTCTTCCAATTTTATTGTTTATTAGCCAAACGATTTTATTTGTTTTGTTTTTTTAAGAGACAGGATCTCGCAGTGTTGCCCAGGCAAGAACTCCCAGGCTCAAGTGATCCTCCCCCCTTAGCTTCCCCAGCAGCTGGGACCACAGGTCTACAGGTGCGCACCACTACACCTGGCTGGCTGAAGGTTTTTAACTCAGGCCAGTGGATGCAAGGATGTTTTCATTTGTGAAATTACAAGAGCTGCCCTACCGGAATAGCAAAGTGAAGGAAACTATAGTTGCAGATAAGAGGAGAGCTCAAAGCTTGAGTCCCACTTACAGTAGCACGTGTGTGGTTCTAAGTTCTTTTAATATACATTAAAAGGCTGTTTTATATTATGTACTAAATGAGTACAAAACACACATTCATTTAATGAACATTCTGGTTTCTCATTCTCCAGCAGTTCTGGGTGTAAGTTTTATCTGTATTTTCTCCAGTCCTCAGAAAGCTCACTCTTCTTTAAGGGAACCTTCTGATTCTTCCCCCGTACTACTTATCACAGGCCTCGACATGGCACAGGCACTCAGTTACCAGAAAAATAAAATACTCTCATTTACATCAACTTCACTTAGGAAACTTCAGTTTGGTTATGAGAAATTAACAAATTAAATATGAAATTTCAGTGGCTCAATACCACCAGGGTTCATTTCTCACTCATATTAGGTGCCCAAGGCTGGCTAGCAGGGGGCTGTGCTCCATGAAGTCGCTGACACCAATACCCTGCTTGGACAGCCACCAGGCAGGTGAAGAGAAGAGCACAGCAAACTCCCATCGATTTTCTCTGCTTCCACCTGGAAGCGATGTGCATCAATTCTACCTTCAGCCCTCTGGACAAAAGTCATTCCAGGATCCAAGCTAACTGCAGGGGGCAAAGAACCATTGTGGAACACGCAGATCCCACCTCTGCCACCTTCAGGGTTCCTGCTTTGAGAAGGCAGCTGGGAACTCAGAGGTAGCTGGCCCAAAGGGGTTTCAAAAAGAGTACTGGAGTTGGGGGACAGAGAGAGGGTGTGGTGGGGTAGAGTCAAGTATTCCACCATGGCCACTTTCTAACATAGAAAGATTTCTGAAGATTTTTTGGCCTAGAGCTTTTCATATTCTAAGTCCTATATTTATTTATGTATAGTTATTATAAGTTAGACTGAAAGCTTCACAAAGGCACAGATATCCATTTTCACTGCCATAGAACCAGACCCTGACATATAATAATTGCTCGATTATTTTTAATGAATGAATGATGAATGAACAGTCGTTGCAAGTAATTATAAGAAAAGGGTGATAAATGAAAAGCCACGGATAAACTTCCTGGTCAACATACAATTAAGAGGTTTGAATTATAAACAAAATTAAACAGGAACATAAAAACACGGAGTCTAGGTTAATCTTTTTGACTTCAGTTTATTACACAGCTTACACATTCTGTCAGAATCATGGAGTCCCAGTTTAAGTCATAACTTGGTGTATTTCAGCAATGAACAGACTAGACCATTTGCTTTATGGGCTTACACCAGGGATTCTCAGCCTTTGCCCTGTTGACATGTGGGGCCGGGGGTAATTCATTATCGTGGGGCTGCTGTCTTATATGTTAGTACTTAACACCCCTGGCCTCTACTCACTAGATGCCAGTAGCAAACCCCTTACTCATGACACTTTTGTCAACCAAAAATGTCTCCAGACATTGCCAAATGGTTCTTGGGAGCCAAATTGCTGCCTCATGCATCTCTATGCAGAAGTAGCCAGGCAAAACATCCTAACTTACAGGGGAGAAAACAAACATAGTAGGAAAACAGGTCAATGATAATTAGTAGAAATAACTTCAAGGATTATTCAACTAGAGATGGATTATGGTCATGCAACAATGTGAATGTACTTAATGCCAGTGAACTGTACACTTAAAATTTATCATCTTTACCACTTTTTATGTTATATTTTACAATTTTTTGACAATTTTTACAATTTTTTAAACACTTTGACTCTTTAGACAAGATGACTAGCTACATTGATACCACCACCAGTAGACAATTGTATGCAATATTATGTCTTAAGACACAGTTTGTATATGTACAATATAACCATGATAACTGAGCAACTGAGAGCAAAACTAAGATAATTATAAAAACTATTAGAAGACCCATAACTAATGTTGTAATAGAGAACTAACTAGCTTTTAAAAAAAAGTAATCAAGCTCACCACTAAGAAACTCTACTGGTACCAGAAGAGTATTCTCAGACACTCTTAGCTCTCTGGGTTTTGCCAGAGATGTGCACAGCTGGCACTTAATCTCCAGTGGGTTTCCAAGAGCTCTGTAGGCATTCTCAAGATGTACGGTCTGAGTGCACCAACGTTCAAGGACAGAAGTCCTGGTTCTTCTGTGGGACTATAGCTTATTGACATGAAGAACCATGCTTGATAAGCCCTTGCTGTAGTATCTTGATATATTCATTCAGTGCCATCCTTAGATCTAAGAAGGGCCCCTTCCCTGGGCCCTGCATTTTAGAGGGCTTCAAATATCAAAAACACAAAATGAACTTACTAATGAACACATGGTGCCTCTGTCCTTGGGATCAGCATTCACTGCAGATACAGAATGACTGCAACTCTCAACACCACTCTAGTGACTAACACCCCTTCGAGTCCTGGGCAAATGCCTCTCCACATCCCTAGCCCCATGGCCTTGAAATAAGACAATGGTGCCCAGTTCTTAAAGGTTCACAGACTGTATCACTGCCAATGTCAAAGACTATACTGCTCTGCAGTGGGGAGAGGAATCAGGTGGCAAAGATGTCTAGGTAAGAGACACATGAACATAGCATGTTCTTAGATAATGGAATCTTAGATTCTTAGATAATGGAATATCATTTCCAAAGGTCCAAGTAATTGCTTCTCCACATGTTTTTTTTTTTGTTTGTTTGTTTGAGACAAGAGTCTCACTCTGTTGCCCGGGCTAGAATGCTGTAGCATCAGCCTAGCTCACAGCAACCTCAAACTCCTGGGCTCAAGCAATCCTTTTGCCTCAATCTCCTGAGTAGCTGGGACTACAGGCATGCGCCACCATGCCCAGCTAATGTTTTTCTATATATTTGTAGTTGTCCAATTAATTTCTTTCTACTTTTAGTAGAGATAGGGTCTCACTCTTGCTCAGGCTGGTTTTGAACTCCTGACCTCGAGCGATCCCGCCCACCTTGGCCTCCCAATTACAAGCGTGAGCCACCGCGCCCGGCCATCTCCACATGTTCTAACCATGGTTCCAGATGTGCTAAGTATTTGCAACCACTGCAACAGGAAGAACGAGGAATACTTTCCAATACAGAACTCCTATTACTCTCACACGTGTTTGTACACAGGTGCCAGCATAACACGCTCAAAGACAGTGATTTACATTGGCAACTGGACGGAGATTGAGTAGTAGAGTTGCAAATATCTTTACTTTTGAAATATTAAATGTTTTTGATTTAAAATTAAAAATGTAAAATCTAAGTTTTGATGAACTATACTTAAACATTTAAGCAGACCATGGGATCACATTCTCTCATATGGCAGCCCCACAAACCTCGGGGTGGTCTTGGAGGTACTGGCCCATGGATGGAGCACGTTACTCTCTGTAGAGCCCATGCGCTCTGTCTGCCTCTCATGAGCACCAGGCCAGGGCCCTGCACAGAGGGAGTGCTGACCATCAACGTGGTGCCAGACACTGGACACAAACTCAGCTGGAAAACAGAACTTAAACGCAAAACCATGGGAAGAGGGAGAGTTTTCCCTGCCGCTAGAGGGCAGGAGTTGAGCCGTCTGCGACAAGGTGGGGCCAAGAGAGAGCAGGCCTGACCGGCAGCACAGAGATCTTCTCCAGGGGAGCCAGGAGGATGTTACCTTACCGCCAAGGACTGCATGCCATGAAACACCTGATCCAGTTTAAGACCGCAGCACTGTCCCAAGGGTTGGCACACCTAGCTATCTCGTACCCATTGTGGCTTCTATCCTTTCCCCTTAAGCCACTAAAAGTTTGCCATCTTCTCATTGGCTTTAATAGAAAACATTTTACATGAAGCTAGGTGAAATCAGTCAGTCACAAAAAGACAGACACTGTATGATTCCATATATATGAGGTACGTGGAATGGTCAAAATCAGAGACAGACAATAGAATGGAGGTTTCTAGGGGCCATGGGGGGAGAAGAGATTGGGAAGTTAGTGCTTCATGGGGGCCAGGTTTCAGTTTTGCAAGATGAAGAGTTCTGGAGAAGGACAGTGGTGATGGTTGCACAGTAATGTGAATGCCAATGAGTTGCTAATTGCCACCGAATTGTTAAAAATAGCTGTGGTAAGTTCTATGTGACATACATCTTGCCACATAAATAAATAAGCAAATGCAGGGGTGACAAAACACGTTAGAGGCAGTGAGAAGCTTGACCACCTTGAACAGAGGGCATGGGTTAGTAGGTAGGTAGAGGGTCCTGTCCTAAGTCAGCTGGGAACATTATTGTATTTATGGAACAGACCCTGATTTATTTTAATCCTTTTCCACTGCAGTAAAACCCACACTACTGGACTTCAGGGCCAGAGGTTGATGGGGTGAATTTTCCAGCCAGGCTAGTATACCAGGGATGGTTTCAGCTTCACAAGAGACTCTTTTCAAGTGTTCAGAGTCCAGCCGTAAAACTTCTCTGCTCCCGCCTCTGGTCCACAGCTCTGCTGAGTTGCTCGTAATGACAGCTCAGAGCCAGCCGTGGACAAGCCACCACCCTTGAGCAACCTGGACAGACTCAGGTGTTCAGCGCCCAGTATTTCTCAAGAGCTTCTCATCTCCAGCCCCAGGCTTCCTTTCCAATTACACACCGACTGGCCTGGTAGCAGGAGGAGGAGGAGACAGGCTCTGGGCAGCTGCCAAGATTAGTCACGCAGGGCCAAATTCCTTTTCAGCAGGGGAGGCGTGCATCTGCTTTGTTTTTAGCAACACAGATCATTCCCCACTACCTCCGTACAACTTTTCAAAAACACCCACCCACTTGAAAAAGATCAACTGAAATGAAATCTGCTGGAGTAGAATATACACCAAGTGCGTGGACTAATTTAGTTTCGGGCGTGGGGTGGGAAGTTATTCAACATGGTAAACATAATTCCATCTGTTGGGAGTTATGTTTCTCATCTCAAAACCAAGAGGCGGCTAGCAAGACCTGCCTGCTAGGCAGAGGAAGGGGAGGGGTACACACCTTGGTGCAGACATTTGCTAACAAACTCACTGTTGCAAGTTTACCAAATGATACGTTCAAATTGATACAAAACATAATTTAGCGCAAGGAGGATGTTTGGCCAACAAGTTAATCACCAACCCTCTAGAAAAGGAGAGACGATCAAAGTGCTTGAAAGGATGAAAACAAGCAATAAATGATCAAAGGCTAGAGGACCAACCCAAACCTCCTCTTCATGCAACACCTGCATCCCAAACTCAATCCATCCCAATGTAGAGTCTTGAGTTTTTCTCGCCACATTGTTCCAAATCTCTCTCTTCCAGCCCTCCACTGTAAACCCTTCATGAACTACCTCTGCTGGCGTCCTCAGCCTGAGACCACATGACTGTCCCCTTCTCCCATGGCTTCTAGTTGCACTGGCCTCCTCTCCTTACCTTGAACACGACAAGGTCTCAGGACTTCAGCACACATAGCTCCTGCCTGGGATGCTTCACTCTCAACTACTGCACCCCGAAGTCTTCCATGGCTGGCTCCTTTCCCCAACCCCCTTACCTCAAGAAGCCTGGTCTTGCTAAACACCCCAACCTCAAAGCAGGCTCCTTCATTCTCCCTCCTGTACCCCATCCACTTTCTTCCGTGTCTACTGTCATTAGTCACAATCCTTTGCCTCGCTTTTGTGTTCACATGCATTGCCTGCTCAGGCACTGAGCCGCCGGAAACATCAGGGCCACAACTGTTCAGCCATCTGCCCCCATTACCCAACTTGGTGCACAGGGTGAGCATTCAAACTATTTGTGGAATGCACCAATCACAAAAGGCTCAAGGGAAACTGAATCAGATGTATTAGGAGAAATAGGATTTCATAGTTAACTACCTTGTCTTCCTTTTGAGAGAAACCAACTGAAAAGTCAACAGAAAGAATGCTCATGACAGCAGCTAACACAAATGGAGCGCTACGTACCAGACACTATTCTAAGTACCTGCCGCATATTAGCCCATTTTATTCTCAGAGCAGCCCTAGACAAACAACCATCCCCATTTTACAGATGAAGTAACAGGCACAGAAAGATCGCTAACTCATGCAAGGAATGGCTGAACCAAGATCCCAATCTAGACAGGCTGGCTTCATTGGCCTTGTTCCCTGCACAGACCCTTGCAGTAGCTACTCTCCCTTACTTCCCACTTATGCCTCGATCCCAGGAAGGGAACCTCCTGTTCCCTCCACTCCACTGAGAAGAGTCTTGCCTCAACCACCAATGCCCTCTCAGCTGCTAACCCCAGTGGGCACTTGACATCCATAGAGCAGCTTCCTGGTTCGGCAGTTTCACATGCGTGATCATCAACAGCAACAGAAAAGAATACAAGGGCTCAGAAGCTTCAATATCCAAGAAAAACTCCAGCCACAATGTATCATCTAGTCCTGTTCAGCACACACCTGAGCACCTCACCCCTCAGAACCAGCACTTACCGTTTCATCTTCCAGTTTGAGCCGGAGGGTCTTGTCTCCCTCTTTGTAGTCCTTGGTTAATTCAGCCGAGCACCACACTTCATCAGGGTCAGGGATCCAGACCCTTGTGCACTGAAAAAGATTAGAACAGAAGTTTCTAAATATGCATCATTATCCAGGGGGGGCCCATTAGGAAAACTTTTAAAGCCATCTGCCCATGTATACGTCCCTTCGGATTTCAAGACAGAAGACGATCCGTGTTTACAGACAAATAACTCACGGGACCGGGAGCTGAGGGCACCTTGTACATCTTAAGACAACATGACAGATCAAAGAAATTAAAATTTCAGAGAGATTTTCTGGGCCTGCATTGTGTTATATCTTCCAGAGTTTTATACTATTATCTCAAAGGGTGTTACAAAATAGCTATGTCAGAAGTACCACCTAGCATGCTACAAACAAAACACACGCAAAAAACATCAAGACAGTACAGCAAATCTTCAAAGGTCAGGAACCTCTGCTGCTATATTCTCCATTCAGGGACAAGATTATTTTCCCGCAGAAGTGAAAGAAAGTGGTCAGCATATTTAAGTATCTCTGAGTAGTCAGACACCTCAATTTATTCATCCCTTCCTTAAGCCACAAATATACCCCAAATTCTCACTCAACCTCCTCCCAGAAGCTCTGATTTGCAAACAAAAGACATTGACCTGGCCAAGTCTTGGCAGGAAAGAACACAGCCCTTGGTAAGGAGCGACAGAAGAGCAACCACCAGTGATGGGCCCGACGCATTCTCAATGTAACTTGGGGATTCCCAGCCCTGCCTTGCCCATGAGAATCACCTGGGGAGCTTTGCAAACACCAATTCTGGTTTCTACCTCAGACCAACACAGTCAGGATCTGAGGTGACAGAAAAGCTGCCAAGGAGACTAACATGCACAGCAATGAACAGCAGCATCTGGACCTACTGGCTGTCACTCCTGGCATCAGCCTCTGCACAGCTGTCAAATTTCTAAGTTTTCATCTCACACATAAGTGACGTCCACAGGGCCTATTTGCTTTCGAAGCTATCAGTACACAGATACATATGGCTTCAGGGCCAAAGTATATCCTTAGCAAACCTTAAATAAAAGGCTCTTTTGCCCAAAAGCTCAACCTGAACATGTGCTTGGGTCAGCATAATCCATCTCATTCCTAGAGTGACATCCCTGAGCACTGACCCTGTGGCCAGTCAGTTACCTGTGCATAGGCTGCCAGCTGGATTTTGGTTCTGCCTTTTAAAAACAAAAGTGTTTTCCTCCAAATGATCACTTTTTCTTTTTTTAAGGTAAAACTTTGATGCCTACTATACTTGTCTCTAATTCACTATTGAGCAGTGAAAGTCATACGGCAACAGAATCAGTACTAATCAATGAGAAAACGAATCGACCAACTTGAATCCTTGACGTCTCAACCCAAGGTATAAGCCAAAGTCATTTGTTTTTGGCACTACAAAGAAACAAGTTGATGAAATATTAACCTTCTGCCTGCCTTACACACAAGATACTACTGTATTTTTATAGTCAAAACTACAGAGCTTTAGAGTAACAAAGAGCTTTATAGTATCTGAGAGCTCAATTGTTCTGAGTTATCTCCAGAGAAAACCTTCTGAGCATTGGCTGACCTTAACTGTCAACATTTCTTCTGCCCTTGGATATTCTAACTTACCTTCTCCATTCCCCCTTAAGCCCATCCAGCTGGAATGACCTTTAAGACTCTGTCCCTGCGCTTCGGGTGAATGTCCTTTCTTCAGCTTCGCTACAGTTCTCTCTGGTTGCTCTCTGTTCTGAGTTACGCTCCTGAAACTGCCCCCACCAGTTAGCACACCCAAGAAATCTTACCCTAAGCAGAGTCTCCACTCCATGTACATCACATCGGGAATGTCTCAGGGTAATAGAATGACTAAACAGAGCAGAACAGGGAAAATTCCAACAGGAACCCAATGGAGGTGATGACGTGTGGATACTGGAGGTGAGGAGCCCAGCCCCATTCAGGCAGGGACCCCCCTAGCCTGCACCCTGAGGCCATGTGCCAGTCATCAGGCAGTTAACTGCATCCAGCACCGGGGGAGTCTCACTGCCTGGCTCTCTAATTCTTCATCTAGGAGAATTCATCTCTCCCCTCTCTAAACAGACTGAAAGCACCTAATTATGCAGAAAATGGGCTACTGAGATTTTCCCATATCCACAAAACCTATCGCAACAGCAAGGGCATAGTGCGACCCTAATGATGCTTCAGCTCTTTCTTCCTCCAAGTGAGGACCTCAGCATCACCACTCTGGAGCATGTTAGAGATGCAGAATCTCAGCTTCCGCCTGGACCCGTCGAATCAGAATCTACCTGCCTATTTGTTCTTCTGCTCCTGCAACGTGATCTCATGCTTTCCCACCTTTGTAAACAGGTAAGCAAACTCTAGGTGTGGGCCAAATATGGCACACTGTTTTTATATAGCCCGGGAGTTAAGAACAGCTTTTAAACTTTTAAATAGTTATAAAGTTAAAAGAATGATATTCCCATAACATGAAAAAGTTACGTGAAAATCAAATTTTGGTGACCATAAATAAAGTTTTATTGGGATACAGCCATGCTCACTCATTCACTTAGTATCTATGTAATACTTTCACATTTCAATGACAGAGTTCAGTAACTGTGACAGAGACCCTCTGGCCCGAAGGCTAAAATATCTACTATCGGACCCTTTACAGAAGGTTTGCCAACCTCTGCCCTTGTACTTGCTCTTTCCTCAGTCCAGGGTGCCCTTCCTCAGTTGTCCACGAGGGCAGAGTCCAAGTTCCAGCACCGTATCCTCCCTGAACACTTCCTTCTCTGTCCCCTACAAAGTTGGCCCTACCCAACTGAGTTGCCACAATAAATTCTTTTATGATTAGCTCTCTTTCTGGTTTTATTGTCATTTCTTGCACATCAGTTTCATCTCATTGCAGCATGGATCTTTCAGATATACTATTGGGCATCTTGGTATCCCTGGGATCTGGTACATCCCTGGCACATAGCAGATGCTCACTAAAGGTTCACTGAGAACAGGAATCAAACAGAACGTGCACTTACAGGGCACCTGGTTTATATCTAAAACATACTACAATAAACATCATGAAATCAAGTACAAACATGGAGATCTACATCCTGAACTTAAGGTACATATAATCTAGTTGGGTAGCTAATTCACACAGAAATATACTCTGATGGAGTGATGTGACCCATTCCTAAGGAGAGTAATGGCTATTCACTGGAGGAAGGGGAGGATAGGGAAAAAGGGGCAACAAAAGCCAACTTCAAAGGACACGAAGTAGGTGGCCAAATTCTCATATAACTTTTAAAAGGATATTGTGTATACAGATCTGACCAAACAAGCTGTGAGATTCAAACCCAGTAAATATCTGGGCTGCTAGCATGTCCCCATTCAGTCTCCACAATATAGACTCATGTGGACATGCATTGACATCATTGCGGCTCATTGTTACAGCAGAATGAAGTCAATCCTCTGTTCTGTGGGTGCAGGATGGTTGACATCTTCAGGCAGCATCCCCCAATTCCTCCTCACTTTTATCCCACTTGAGAGTCTCAACTTAAAGTTCCTATAAATTACTGACCAGGGCTGTTTACCCAATGTCACACACACCATGCATAATGAGCAATTTATAGATCTTCCAAGGGTAATTTTAAATATAATCAAATTTTGCCTTACATGCTGGCTTTGCAAACACCCCCGCCCCCAACAACCTATCCACCAAGGAAGATGCATTGCCTCTGTAATGTACAGAGCAGTATACGATTAGTGTGAAATAAATGGCCAAGAAAGCAGACACACAAACTAACAAGGGAGACACAGTGCCCCAGTAGCTAGCAAAGACTTGAGGAAGATGGATCTGAGCTTTGGAGATAAAAGGATTTGGAAGGGAAGGGTTTCTCTTTGGGACGATGAAAATGTTTTATATAGTCAGACAGAGGTGGTGTGTGCACGACATTGTAAATATGCTAAATGCCACTGAGTTGTTCACTTTAGAATTGTTTTCTATTACGTGAATTTTACCTCCATTTAAAAGCATACACCATTCTGGTTGCAGAGGATGCAAACAGTATCTTGTATACCCTCTCTCCTGACATGAGTTCTCACTCCTAGACTATGGATAAGTAGTAAGATAAAACATTTTCACAGAAAGCCATCATTTTATGAGCCAGACAGAAACTCTCTAGAAATAAGGTTCCATGTTGCCTTTTAGTTTCTCACCTTCAAGGAATTCCCTCAAACCAATCTGACCTCCACCAGACTTGCTGTAAGGCAGCACACTGTTGGAAAGACACACTCACTCCTATAATCCGATTACAGTGCCACTCAATTCATGACCACCCTGTTTTAACAACGCTTAATTCAATTATATCAAAGTAAATAAGATAGAAAGTCTGACCTAAGTATCAAACAAAAGCTTGTGATTTTGGAAAGAGCTCTGTATATTTCCTGGAGAAGACTGATACCTATGTCAAGTGCAAATCCATCAGTATCAAGCTACTCTCTGCAGCCCCCTGTTGGTTTCTCCAGCTGCAGGGCCATCTCCAACAGTTCTCCTACACACAGCTGGAGGCAGCGGCTGCCTATGTCAACAGCGTTCAGTCCTGACGGCATATGAGCATCACCTGGGAGCTTTTACAAACCCCAATGCCAGCACCACCACCCAAGACTACTTCTATCCATCTCTGGGTGTTTTTCTGAAGCTCCCCAGATGAATCCAATATTCAAGGAAGTTTGAGAACCAACAGTTCATGTGACTTGACTCAAACTGTGACTTGTAGGGTATCACAGACCCACATGTGCCCAGAGGCCTTGCCCCACCAGCTTGTGGTCGAACACAGAATTTCAGCCTGTGGATTCTTTCTCCTAAGAACTCTCTCCCAAAAGCTCCAGCTAGAATGTAAATACACTCTCCACAAAAGCACAACGTTTACCCAGTTACATGAATCACCATGCAGTATAGTACTGTGGCTAAGTGTATGGGCTGTAGGGTCAAACAGCTCTGGTGGGAATTCTAACCACCACTTATGATGATGAATGGGTCTGAGCTGTGGTTTCCTCAGTTGAACAGCGGGGTTAAAAAATCACACCCACCTCATAAAGTGTTCCAAGAATTAAATGAGAACCCATAGGAGCATGTAAATATTAGGCAACGATAATGATATCACATGCTGTTTTGTCTAGAAAGCGGGTTCTTGATGGGACTTTGGATAGGATTAGGGAAGACGAAAATAAGAAACCTAAGGTCTCCTATTACTGGGATCCTTTTGATGTACTGCAGGTCACAGGGCATAGGTAGCCACGCCTATGGGTCTATCTAGCCTTAAATGCTAGAACATTTAAAAACTCTGCAGATCTTTAAAAACAAAAACACCAACGCCCATGTCCCACACTTGAATAATCAAGATTAAATCCCTGGGGGTAAAAGCCCAAGCACTGCATTTTAAAAACGAAAAGAAAGTTCCCCAAGTGCTCGATGTGCTATCAGAATTAAAACCACCATTTCAAAGTGAGCTTCAGAGGGAAGGTGGACTTTAGGGAAAAGAATAGGGACATTTGAAACACTCACTCCCTGTAATTATTGACATGCTACTTCCATAACTTGACACTAATATAAGTCAATTTGAGTACTGTAATAATTTCAACTTATTTTCAAAACTGAGTTAATATAAGCAGGGGTATCAGTCCTATTTTATAGAGGAGAAAACTGAGGGTTAAAAGTACTGAATAATTGGCCCAAGTAACTGAAAGCCAAGTCAGGTGCAGAACCAGAGATGAGATCTAGGCTCTGACTGTAAGTCCTCCACTGTCTACTCTCTCCTGGAGAAATATTGATTTTCCTACAGCAGCCCAGGACCTGCTGAGTATATATTTTGTACAGGTAAAGTGTCTTGTAATTACACATGAAAACAAGTGTAAATGCCCATTTACAATGACACACCCAGAAGTTTCAGTGTTAAGCTTCAGGCAGACTGAAGTCAGTTATAAGGAAACCTTGATCTGAAGCAAGACAGCCTGGGCAGGGCTCCCTGGGAACGGACAAGAAGGGGCCCCTCTCCAGGCTAACTTGGTGGCTACCTGGATAAATGGCCTGTCCATTCCTGTGTTTAGGGACCAAGAGCAGGAACACTGATTTCTTCAGCACTATAACCCTAGCACTAAAATAAAGTCCACAGTTTTTAGTAGGCACTCAAATCTCTGCTTCAAATTGAAATCAGAGCTCTGGTTGGGGGGAGGGGGAGGAGCCCTTTTGATAGAATAGAAAATGTCGGGAACAACCTTTTGCTCAGGACATGAGTTTTTGCTATAACTCACTGGGGAGGACGCAAAATTCAGGTAATCAGCTTCCATCCCTCAAGCAGCACAGCAGCCAACAACACAGCAACCTTCCATGGAAGACCAGTCTGAGATCGATCACAGAGAACAGCATCAAACGAAAGTCACCAGCATGGAAATGAGTAACCAGATAGATTTTTCACTTGAAACTTTCAGTCTAATTCTTAAAAGGAGAGAGGCAAAACCTAGAACCCAGATGTCACCTGAGGCAGGGAGCATCACACCCATTAAGAGGACACCAAGCTTGGTCCACATCCAAAATGACAGGAGTGTGTGCTGAGAACCACAGTGCCAAGAGACTAAAAAACCCTCCAGGCCCAATGAACTTGTACCCTTTAAAACTGAAGATATTCACTACTCAGTTCTTTAGTGAGGCAAACACAACACTTAAATACTTCTTAAGGATGTCATAAATAGTGGCTTCTGCTGAGTGTAACTGTGTCCACCTTGAAGTTTCTGCTATGAAAGCAATAGTTCTATGGAGGAGAAAGGAAGAAAGAAAAAACACTTCTGAACTAAGCCAATTATTTCATCTCAGTGCCACCGTAAGAGCAGTTTCCCAAGCGACTTGGTACCTGGCAGGGCACTGCCACGTTGGAAGAACTATGAAGACACCTTCCCTAACTGTGCTTGTGGGAAGTGGGTCCCATTCCAGCCCTTTGCAAAGTAAGAATTCGGAAGACTCAGCCTTTTACCCCATCCAAGCAGAACCTCTCAATCAGTTCTGTGTTTACTGATGTCTGAAGACAGTGTCCATGGGCCCAGACACTAAATGCATCCTGAACCCATTGGTGATTAGTCCCCCAGACTTTGGGGACCAATGTCAAGAACATCCCCAACCAGGGTGTTGCTGGTCATCTTTCCTTCCTATTTATGGGGCTCCCACTACAGGAGACAAGGGAGCAAGGAGGTTAAGATTCAGGTAAAGGGTGCTAGTCCCAGCCCCCACCCGTCAGGTATTGTCCTATACTCCTGAGGCCCAGCTTCCTCAAAAGATATTTCCCCATTTGGGGGAAATATCTTCTGTATCAGGGCTGTTGTTAGGATTAATGTGTATAAATTATTTAGCATAGTATTTGGCACATAGTAAATGCTTATAGTCATTACTACGGCAGGAGCTCAGGCCCTGAGAAGAAATAATACATGGATATTATGAGAGAGCACAGACACAACCAGGTAATCCCAGCAGAACTATGTGCATGCAAGATGTCATGGGAATACAAGCTCGATGCTTCCAGCTAGTTTCCTGAGTCACTTAACTCTTCCTCTCCCAGGAGCAAGCCATGTGTCTTAGTTTCTCTGTTTACACACTCCCATTCATGGCTTCCTGAGCCAATAATAACCTTTCCTTTTCCTTAAATGCTCTTCAGTGGGAAGCTCCTTGGGATTTAAAGACAGAAGGAATTTTATATAAATACGCTGTTTGTCCAGATCCGACAAAGTAACTGAAAATTCACATACGCTTTGAGGCAACCAGGGGGGTTCCTGAGTCCAGCTCAGATCCCTCCCAATCTTGCTCCCTGTTTTTTTCTAAAATGATGAAGAACCAGGCTAATCTGAATGTCAAGAGAAAGAAATGTAACACACACAGACTGGGACAGCAAAGGGCCACTCAGCATCCTTGGGGAAAAGGATGGCAGAAAAAAAGCAGAGAAGCAAGCTTAATTCTGTAATGTAGTCACTGCAGTTACACAGCAAAGTTATAATAAAATCCAGTATTTATCATTTAAATGAAATAAAAAGTCAAGTATACCAAAAGGCAAATCCCTCTAACACACATCTAGAACTGGCCACCACGGTCATTTTGATGTGTGCTATCCTACCGGCTCGTGGCATCTCATCTCAACCCAGTCTTTCATGAAAAGAGTTAACTTTGTGATATCTGACCACACTCAGTCACAATTACATCTTAGTCCACATCCTCTTTGCTGTATTTGGAGCTAGTAAATAACAAAATCTCCACATGGCTGCTGAAAGCAAAATATACCTGTTTACTGCTCCACAGATAGTTAACAGAGTAAGCAGCATGTCCTCAAGGGACAAACTGACAAGACGGAAAGTGCCCAGTGGATGGGGAGCAATGCTGAGTCACTTTGTCCTGCTAGTTGACACCAGCAGTATACCTGGTGATGAGAGCTGTAGAGATACCCAGGGGCTCAGAACAGCTGACAAGCAATGTGCTGCCGCTGCTGCAGTCACTTCAAGACTTCCCACCTTTTATTTGGTCAATAGACAGATCAATTTAGTACCTTCTGCATGTCCACTTACAATGAACTCCAAATATAAACCACTGAGTCTGAACTGAGTACAAGGGGACACTCCTCAGAGACTGTGAATGGCCTAGGTGAAAAGATCACTGAAAGTCCCCCCCTTTAAAAGGAATGTGTCCACAGCAAGATGGCTTTGTAAGGCTGCAATGCCAAATGCATTTAACCTGCTTGCCAAAGCAGCTAAAAAAGATTTACTCCAAGCTAGTATATATCATGCAGCTATGTCTATGCCTGAATCCAATCAAAAAGCTAACACTTTTTTGAAATCCTCCTTATAGCAACATGGCTGTAAGCTCCTGGACTGTGAATGCTCCCCGTGCAGAGCAATTTAGTATGTGAATGAAGCAATTCGTTGTCACATTAAAAATATTTCAGTCTCTTAAAATGGTTTTTCAGAGCATACTATCTTCATTTGCAAAGCTCTTTAGACACTCCAACTTTTAAAATCCATACATAAAGCCATCATTGGATAGTTGTTTTCCCCTTTGTCCTGTGGATTTATACTCCACAATCTCTACAGTCAAAGGCTAGTATATTGCTTTCCCCAAAGAAACAGTCTTAATGGTTTACAATCACTGTAACACTTATTAGAAAGCCATAGTGCTAGAAATATTTACCAAGTCTAAGTCTGTTTCCTTCCTTTGCCTTCTAAAACCTGTTTCATTATTAAACCTCTCTAAGCAACCGAAACTAGCACTGACTGAAGTTCTTTCAGGTTAAGCTCTCTTCCGCAAACAGTACTTCATTGACCAAAATAAAGTAATTGAGAAAATGCAGAGCACAACTATTTTTCTAAGAAGTAACTTCAAGGAAACTGCACCTTGCACCTGGACACACGAGAACACTGGTTTGCTTTTGCCTTGTGTTTAAGAGATCACCTGTCTCAGAACTTAAACTCCTCGCCCGCTCGCATTTGGTACTCAAGCCAGCTCTCGCTCTTCCTTCCCCAGGAGCACGTCAGCCTCCCTGTCCTCGATGGTGCAACGCTCCATCTGTGAGCTGTTCAATAAACGTTCTTCAACTCCTGATTGTCACCAATAATCAACAAGGCCTACAGACTGGAACACAGACCCTAGTTCATGCAGTCCTCCCGCAAGTATTTACCGAACACCTGTGTGTGACAGGCAGGTGCTGTGACGGGTGCTGGGGTACAGTGAAGACAAGACCGTTGCTATCTTCAAGGCTCTCAGACCCCAGCAGGCAGCTCATCTACCACAGTGGTCACGCCTACTTCAACAGCACTGACATGCACAGCATATGACAGTGGACGTCACCTAGTCTGGGTCCTCGAGAAAGTCCTCACTGAATGGCGAAGATTCAGGCTAAATCCTAAATGGATAAGAAACTGGCTAGGTAAGGTAGGCAGGGAGGGGGCTTCCAGACTGAAAGGGGACTTGTGTGACAAGCCCAGAGTAGGAAGGAGATGATCTTGCTGAGGAGCCAGAGGGCCAGTGCAGGTGGGACACAGGACAGTGGGGAAAAGGGGACAAAGTGACACTGGGAAGAGGTGTAGGAGCCAGATCCAGTAGGTTCTTAGCAGTTACATTCAAGATTTTATTATTCCATAGCCAATGGAAAATTACGCATGGATTTTAAACATGGAAAAGGAAATGGTCAGACCTGCATAATTAAAAGATCAGTACTTATAGACTTATGTATATGGGAAAAATTCTTAGTATGAGTACAGTTCAATTTTCTTATGTGCATGATACCAAGCCCTTCCCTCTGTATTCTCGTGGGCATTCACAATGAAAGGGAAATAAAGGACATCATTTATCCTGCTGCTATCCCCAAATAAACTATCTCTGAAATTCTGCTCCTGAATATTCCTATGACTTCATTTATTTGGTACTTTATCACTCCAGACTGCTACATTTCCATTTCCATCACAGTTCTTTGGAGATACATTTATACAACTTTTGAACCATCTTTATTCACATACTGTGTTATTTTATCTTGTCAACCAGGTCTCCCAATTTTTTTTCCCCACTGTATTTTGCAATGTGGAACTTATTTGGAGTTTCATGGAGTTGAGTGGAAAAGTTTGTCACTAAGAATGAAGAAGGAAGGCTCAACCTGAGTATATCAGAAAACAGTTATATTAGAAAATAGCATCTAAAATTCTGTGACCTCCAGGGAAAGGGAAAAAATGTTCTAGAATCAACACACACATTCACTGAATGGCAGCCATAAAACTGACTTTCAAGGTGGGGAAGTTAAATGGTTATCTGCTGTTTAAGTCACTATTACTCAAAGACCTCAGAAACATGCCTCTGATTTCCATCCTGGTACTGAGATGAATTACTGAGCAGACACTATCAACCTGCCCATTTGAAACCGAATCAGTCTCTGGAGAGTTCTATCCAGTGTGACTATCAAACAGAGCTGCCAGACAGGCACAGATTCTCTAGGATGACCATCGCTACCTCAAACTCCTCTATGTCAGATGAATGTATTTGGAGAGAGATTCAGGTGTGGTTTCATACTGAAACGTCCATTCATGCCCAGCTGAAAGTGAGTCTGTAGCTGGAACGACAGCTAGCCTAACCCCTCTGGGTTCCTAACAAGAGAAGACTTGGGAGAGTTTAGGATAAGAGAGAAGGAGAGGTGAGACTGTATGACATGCATCCTTTCTATACTCTACTCTGAAGGATGGGGCAGAGGGAGGATTCATCTTCATGAGAAAAAAAATGAGAGAAAGTTCATCTTTTTAATATAAAACTTTGACACTGCCCCCCTGAACAAAGCAGAAAGTATCATCATGAAAAAGCATTTGAGGACAAATTATGAAGTGAATGAGGAGACCAATAGCATTTCCTGTGCAATGGGCACATGGATAAGCCACTGCTGGACCTAGTTATAGACTTAAGACTTTGCCTGTTGCCTTCCTCCAACCTGAACCTGAGCACCATCAACGCATCCACCAGGTAAGCAGTGCTGCTCTGAGGGGCTGTTCTTTGGGGTCTGGGCTACCACTGCTACTCCTTTAGTCAGGATTGTCTGTCCCCTTCAAATCTCATGTTGAAATCTGATCCCCCATGCTAGAGGTGGTACCTAATGGGAGGAACCTGGAACATGGAGGCAGACCCTGCATGAACAGATTAACGCCCTGGTGGTGGGGGCAAGTGGCGGGGAGTAAATTTTCACTCTTAGTTCTCTGGGAGAGTTGGTTATTAACAAGAGCCTGGCACCTGCCCTCTCCCTCTCTTGCCATGTGATCTGGCTCCTGGTTGCCTTCTCCCTGAGCAGCAACAACCTGAGGCCCTCAGCAGAAGCAGATGCTGACGCCATGTTTCTTGTACAGGCTGCAGAAGCATAAGCCGAATAAACCTCCTTTCTTTATAAATTAGCCAGCCTCAGATATTTCCTTTATAGCAACACAAACTAGACTAAGACTGCTACTATTAAGAACACAGTGACCCGTGGGGACAGGTAACAATAAAGCACTCCAGTCTTCCTGGTGCTGTTTTCCAAGTAGACACCACAGGCATGTTTTAGGAGACCTATATATCTAACACTTTTTAACTGGAAATATTTTAAATCCAGAAGAGCTCAGAAACTCTGGGGCAACATGAGTAAGTCCCATTACCCAACCAAATTTTCACTTTCACACAGATGCCTTCCCTCCTAGACAGCTAATAAGCTTTTGGCAAATGAGTAGATTAATGATAGGCATTGAAATAGGTGCACATCTCAATTTTAACAAGTACATATCCCAGGTCTTAGGTACCGGTACACACACCAGCTGTTAAGTCATCCAGGTTCTGGACACAGCCTGACAAAAGACGAGAATCACACTGTATTCTTTCTAGTATACTTCAGTGTTGAAATAGGGATCTATCCCCAGGTCTACAGCACCAGCCTTCCCCAGTGTCCCCTGCCTTTGCCTTCCTCAAATCTCAGCACGCCATGCATAAGAGCCTGGGAAAATATCACAAAGGACCAACTAAAACTGCCACAAAGTAAGTGATCTAAGCAGTTCCCACCTCAAATTGAAAATGTATGAAAAGGAAAAAAAAAAAAAAAGCAATCACCCTGGTTCTAGACACAGGCAGAGTCACATTTATTCTTTCCAGTACAGGTGAGAACATAGAGTTGGAAATGTCAAACAAAAGGCAAATCGGGTCTTGGTATGGAGAAGTGGGGGTCCAGCAGACAGGTTACCAAGGTACATGGACCTCCTCAGCATCCAAATAGCACAACTGCCACACTGCTCTCTAGAGACCAAGAAGTGTCCTGAAAACCAGTAGGAAACTGGTAAAAAGAAAAAAGCTCCTGGGTTAAAAATAATAATAACCAGTGGATGTTTAAAATAGACCACTTATTGGCCATCCCGTCTCCTGCTGTATCCACCATCTGCTTGTGTTCATATTTTGGTTAACGCTGAGCTCTAGAGTCTGTTTTTACTGCTGACATAAGGATGAAGAACAGCATCACATTATGAAGAGTCCCACCACTCACAGCTGAGATGTTAACCACCAAAACACCAGTTAAGCTTTCCCTTCCCAGTCTTAACGTCCTGTTCCCCATGTTCAGGGACTTCATGTGAGCCCAACGTGGTCCAGGCTCTCCATCCATTAGCCCTCAGCCAGACGAGGCGCACTGCCCACTGTCCATGCACGGTGTCCCCGCTCATATCCACGCCTGCATGTGCCCATCCCCGATGCCCTTGCTCCTCACAGTGTGGCACTGCTAGAAGAGTTCTGCTTAGAGAGTCACTGCAGTTTTCAAATATGAAGTCTTAGGTACACTTTACAGATGAAAGACACTGAGATCCAGGGAAGTGAAGGGACTTGGCCAAGCTCAGACTCCTAAAAAAAGCCCAGGCTTGGAGACAGACCCTAACTCCCCAGCCAGCCACTCCCTTCCACTCCTCCAAGGCCAACCCAACATTCAAGTTTAACTGAGGAGTTCCAACCTGTCACCAAGACCTGTCGGTTCAATCCCATTCATTCAGCCACCAGAGACATGCCAGATAATGTTGACATCTCCTTCAAATTCACCATCTCCTCCTGATTCCTGCATTGCTGCCTTAATGCAGGACTTCAGCTCTTACCTGAAACACCACAGTCTATTCTGAATTGGTCTTCCTCCCTCCTGTCTGTTCACATTCCAACTGATTTTCTAGACTTCTTGCTTCTAGAGCAGTTCTCAACTGGGGTGGGAGGCAAAACGGTTCTCAGGTGACATGCAGCAATGTCTTGAGACATTTTTGGTTGTCACAACTTGGGGAGGAGGGGTGCTATAGCATCGAGCAGGTGGAGCTCGGGGATGCTGCTAAACATCCTACAAGGCACAGGACAGCCCCTTCAACCAAGAATTATCCTGCCGCAGACACCAGTGGTACTGAGGCTGAGAAATCTAGTTACCTTTAAAAACTAAAAACACTTCATGCTTCGTGATGTCATTCTCTTGCTTTAAAATGTCCATGTCATTTACAGCATAAGTTCCTACAAAACTGTTCATAGTCTGGCCCAGATGACTCCCTCTGGCGACTTCCCCTCCCCTTCTCCCCTGTGCCCCACCATGCCTACACTCCAGGCACACTAAGCTCATGAGCTTTCCTGCCGACAGGCCTTGCTCATGCTGGTCCTTCTGTCTCAGTTGTCTTCCTCCCTTCCTCCACCTAGCCTGCTTTCCACCCTTTGAGATCCAGCTTAAATGTCACTCTCTTTAGCCTGTGTTTTTGTCTATGCCCGCCCTGGTGGGCCCTCTTCTGTGTTTTCACTATAAAAACCTTGCATTCAGGCCGGGCGTGGTGGCTCATACCTGTAATCCTAGCACTCTGGGAGGCAGAGGAGGGAGGATTGCTCAAAGTCAGGAGTTCAAAACCAGCCTGAGCAAGAGCGAGACCCCGTCTGTACTAAAATAGAAAGAAATTAATTGGCCTACTAAAAATATATAGAAAAAATTAGCTGGGCATGGTGGCGCATGCCTGTGGTCCCAGCTACTCGGTATGCTGAGGCAGTAGGATTGCTTGGTCCCAGGAGTTTGAGGTTGCTGTGAGCTAAGCTTACGCCATGGCACTCTAGCCTGGGCAACAAAGTGAGACACTGTCTCAAAAATAAATAAATAAAAATAAAAACCTTGCATTCTACACAACATTCACTTGTATAGATGTTTCTCTTCCCTTGGGGGTAGAGATAAAATGTTATTCACCTTGGTGACCCATACGCATACAGGACAGGGCCTTGGAAGGACTTTAGTGTATGTTGGTTGAATGGATAAATGCATGCACGCACTCTTGCACTGCAGATTCTTGCTTCTCACAGCAAGAAGCTATGGCCTCTCTCCCACCAGAAACGCTAAATATAGCACCATCTAAATGACCCATCAGCACAGGGCTGTCACCAGCTCAAGAACAGCTGGGCACGAAGAAGAGCAGCGTGGTCCCCAGACTGCAGCATGAGTCTGGCGATGCTGCACTTCTCTCCGCAGAGTTAGTCAGGCCCTAGCTCCTGTCACTTTTAGGTCTTATCTGCCACCACTCCTAGTTCTGTGGGAATCTCTGGGTCACTCGGATTTAGAAAGCTGTGAGGCAGTGGGTTAAAGGAATGCAGCATTTGTGCCCACAGCTAAGTGGAAGAATGTGTGTGGAAGAATGCCATGAGAGCAAGATCCTTAGCCACAGGCCTAATAGCTACAGGGGAGCATTTAAGAGACACTCCACTGAGTCCTGGCTCCTGCCCTGTTTCTGTTAACAAGGGACAAATCAACAGCTGACTTCTAGAACGTGTTGGTCACACAGACCATCCATCGTCTGTCACTGGGGACTAGCAAACCCGCAAGGCTTGAGCTAAAGGGAAACAGGAAATAGAAGTTGTCAAGGTCTCACACCGCCAAGCCCTGTTAACTCTGCAGGGACCCCCTGGGAAGCTCTCCATGGACTCCAGAAAACACCAACGTCAGCCCGGCGGGAACTGCTGCTAGGGAGAAGACACACACTGTGGCTGCCCAGGCAAAAAGTGGTTCGAATGCATTTGCCACTTACATAACCAGGAACCATTTTGAAAAGGAAAAAAAAAAACAGGCTAAATAGTACTTAACATTTGCCTGTGACCTGTGTGGACAGGCAAGCGGCTACTGTCTATCTGAGGCTCTTGCAAGCTTCAGGATCCGGCTCAAAGTCTGTAGAGCACCTTCAGTGGGTGGACGCAGCACCATTTGTGGAGGAGAGCGACAGAGTGAATGAGGAACAGGCTTTGCGTTCAGCGGGGAACAGCGGGAACGGAGTTTGTGGTGTGAATGTTGGCCCCAGCCCCAAGGCTAACACTCTGTGGCCTGGGATAAACTGTCAGCCCACTTCCTTCCTCAGTTTCCTCACTGGCAGAGGCTGCCTGTCTTACCTCACAAGGGCATGAAAAGAGAGTAATTCCAGCCAGATGTTAAACACCTCCTACTACTGGCATCAGATGACACTGCTGGGCACGGTGGTGCTTTCCAAGATGTGTTTCTGCCCTCAGGGAGCCAACAGCAGAGTTAAGCAGACAAAGCAGTAAAATGAGAAATAGTCATCAGTTAGAACTAAGCGGGACACACAGTTGGTGGAACTGAGCACAGAATTAAACCTGGTGAGTGATTCCAGCCTCAGAGAAGCTGAGGGAGCGCTCCCACTGGCTAGAAAAGTCTAGTAGGACCATCCTAGGAAAGAACTTGACCTGCGTGACCAGAGCCGGAGTAGAAGGAGAGCTGATATTCCAAGGCAGGGATGTGCAAGGCGAGCGCCCAGCAGCAAGGCCACAGGATGGGCTGAAGCTGGGGATTTGGAGATTTGTGGGGGGAGGGAAGTTCCAAAAGGCAGGCTGGAGTCACATCACATAGAAGACCGTTTAATCCTAGCTAAGACCTCTCCCCTAATCCTTCACACAGGAGAAGCCAGAGGAAGTTCAGGAGCAGCTGGGCGATCAGCATAAAAGAAAGCAAGTTCGTAGTGATCAAGCAAAGCAGTACGCAAACGCGAGTTGTTATCACCGCTGTTCTTGGCACCTGCCACTGAAGCTGGGCACCATGTAAAGTGTGCCCAGATGGCAAAATAAAAACATGAAAAACCACAAGACAGACTGGCAAATAATTTAATATCATTTAATCATTCAACAAAACTCTGTACCCAGATGGAACTGGCAAGGTAAGAAAAGCCAAGGAAGCTAAGCAAATGAAATCAACCCCAAGGGAATTCAGAAGGACAGGTCTTGCTCCACATGAGAGCCCATGAGAAGCCAGGCTTCCAGAACAACTTGGCTTTCTTGACCGCACTGCCGCCTTCCTCCTTCCCCACCGCCAGCCCTTCACTGCTGGGCTCCCTGGCTCCCCTCCCTCCACGCACTTCCTACTGATCCCCTCCTTCTGTACACAGAACATAATCCTCATGGGATTTTGTCCAGCACTGTGGCTCCTAACTCACATAAGCAGCTGAGCTTTGACCTCCCTGCTGAGATCTAGACCCATATCCAACTCAGTGTCTTCATTTCGATACTTAATATGTAGACTGGAAGTTTAAGAACCAAAATGAATCCTTTACTACCCTCACCTGTTTCTTCCCTTAGTCTTTGCCACCTCAGAAAATCATCCCTCAATCTACTTGGTTGCTCAAGCAAAAGCCTAGAAAGTCCCCTGTTTTCCCTCTCGTACCCACATCCCATCCATCAGCGAGGCCCATCAAGCTCTACCTCCAAAGGACACCCTGGATCCGACACCTTCCCAGTCACCCTGCCCTGCCATTCTCACCTGGCCTCCGCTTCTACAGCAGCCAGTGTCTTTCTGAAAGGGCCCAACAAACCACATCGCCTGCCTCCCTGCTTAAAGTTTTCCACTGCATTAGTCAAACCTCCTCACTGAGACTCTCAAATCCTGCACCTCCTCCCCACAATCCTCCTCTCTCTCCATGCAGCACCCTGCACTCCACCTAGAGGGGTCTTTTCTTTCCTTAGGGCCTTTGAATCTGAAACACCCCCCACCCATCCTCTGCCCAGGGATTCTCACATGGTTCTTCCCTTGTCGTGTAAATCCCAGCTCAAGTATCACCCTCCTCAAGAGCTTCTGCTGACCAATTCATCTAAAAAACAGGCCCCATCACTTGTGACCATACCTATTATCAGATTTTATCTGAGATGATCAGGTTCAACTCTCACCTGTCTCATGCCATAGGTTAGAGACCTGTTGTTTTCACTGTCACATCTCCAGTGCCAAGCACAGTGCCTTACAAGCGCTCAGATATTCGTAGGGGAACCCCACTGGGGCTAGAAAAGACTATGTGGATTATAGGTGCTCCACCTATGAAAGAAACAAGAGCATTCCAGTTGTCCTTGCCTCAGTGCTAAGGTTCAGAGGGGACAGAGATCTCTGGATTTCATGCGTCTGGAAGTCTGAGGGAACTTCAGAAGAAACAGAATGGAAAACGAAGGAGGACATTCTCAGGTACGTGCCAGGGCACTTAGGATCCAAACTGTAAACATCTCCTACTGGACAGTGAAGGGGGTGTGGGAGGTTTACACACAGGAGCAGGGTCACTTATGCCGCAGTGTAAATCAGTCTATCATTTCCCCAATTTGCAGGTTAAGAAAGGGGCCGACTTTTCTGAGCACCACCATGAGTCAGCCACCGTGCCAGGTATTTTCTACCCACTGTCATTAAACCTTTACAGCTCCTCTGGTGAAACGTTAATACCCTCATTTCTATGACTGCTGGGAGCTATAGCCCAGAGAAGGTGTGTCTCTCTTGGCCCCCGGCCATGCAACAACGGCTGAGCAAGCCTGGATCCCAGTGAGGTCCTCTACTTTCCACCCACGCTACTCTGTGCTCTCGAGGACAGACCCAAGGCTCTAGGCTTTTAGATTTAAGGAAGTGAGTGCCAAAAGAGACAAGAGCAACACAGGACAGGAAGCTCAAGTCCCCTGTAAACAAGTTGTGGCACTTGATTCGATCTAGGAGAAACAAGCTTTCATCCCTAGCAAGCACAGGGAGCCAGAACCCTGGGCCAACGTCTTCCAGCTCTTGGCACTCCTTTCTGCTGCCCCATTTCGAGAAAGGTATGTATCAGCGGCAACGTGCGGCTCCACCAGTAAGTGCACATCTGGGGCCAGGACGAGCCATGCTGTTGAACACTCAAAAGGGCCAGACTTCGACTCAGCGAGTCTGACTGCAAATTGCAGTCGGAATCCAAGAGGGCCTCAGGGATAGCCCCTGTTAACCTTCCACTGACATCTCTTGGATGATCTCATCATTTGAGGAACAGTCCCAAGTGAAGCCACAGCTGTGAGGGCAACAAGAAGGAAGGATTGGTGAGATGTTTCCTATTGTTTCCTTTTTAATTGCAGAAGATGTACTGAGGAGCAATCTAGCCAGAGGCAGAGCTCGCTCACTGCTAAGAGAAACCGCTCAGGAGGAAGTCAAGATCCTTCCCTGCCCCTGCAGGACTAAATGGAAAGTGAGCTCAATTAGAAGCTTACACATGTGAGGCAGCAGCACTGAACAGTCATACCATGTTCCCTCCAAACCAAACACCCGTAGAGTAAGGAGCACCAGGCATTGGAGAGGAACGACTTGCCTCAGCAGCACGAACATAAAACCAGGAAGGACGGAAAGGAGCAGCAGGGAGGGAGGGAGGGAAGACACACATCCACAACAGCCACCTATTAATGTAATGCTCCCAAGCTTCTCAGAACTCAGACGCGGTCAGGACACACCAGGCATCCATTCCTGCCCTTCCTGCCCCTGTTGCAATGTGGCCATGGGCTTGTCATAGTCCTAGCGATGAGCAGGGGGAACCCAGCAGCTGGTCTAGATAGGACAATTCCAAAAGTTGGCCACAGCATCCTTCTCGCATCAACCTGCCATGAGCAGGTGGGACTCTCCAGCTCTGCCTAACGTCCTGGACAGCCAAAGCCTGAACCACGGACCTGCTGTGTTCCAGATGAGCAGACTGAAGCCGCTCATGTTTGCTTCTCCCTCAGTCTTTCAGAATATTCCCAATTGCTGACGTAACATTAAGCATGTGTCTTGACAATGACCATGATAAAACCAATCGGGATGTTCATACTTCACTTTGTATTATACTGCAAAATAAAAAGGCCCAGACTAATAAGCTTGTATTAAAAAAAAACTCACAATACCATAAAATTTTGGTAATTTTTCATTAGGAATATTGTAAAAATATATTCCTTCTTTATGTCTGTAGGGATGTCAATTGCCTCTATAGGTGAAGGACTAATCTCTATGCTGAGGTGATGTCCTTGTTAGATGTATTCTCTTTTAAGAAAAAGAATGGGGACAGAAAATGGCAGTTAGGGTTTTTGTTTAGGGTTGATTTATCTTGGAAAATTAAAAAAAACAACCACACACACAAAATTCCCCAAAGCAAAGGATTCCTATTGTCTGTTTTATTGTTTTTTCTAGTTCATGAAATTCAAGGTCTGGGAATCATCAGTCTATGTGTTCAGGTTTGTATTAACACATTATACCTTTGCACATAAGCAGGGGTAGAGAAACCAGAGATTCTTGCTATTTTGCAGCATGTTGGACTACAACTAAGGAATTATTTTCGAAGAGAAATGAGCCTGTAAACTCAAAGTGGTCCTGGATCCAGTCATTTAACTCATATGCCTACCATGAGGTGCTAACAAGTGATGAGGGCAAAAAATTTATGTAAAAGGGTCCAACGATCATATTCATTTAAGGGATGTTGCATGACCTCTTCATCTCTTACAGATGCATAATGCTAAAACTGCATCATTTAAAACATCTGTTTAATCAGAATTTCTTAATTATACCTAAGGAGTTGTTTTTTTAAACAACGCAATTTCTAGAAAGATGTTTATGTTCCATGAAATGCACTTTGGGAAACAACGGCACAGAGGGGAGAGCAGCTGAACAGCAGTCAGGAGCCCTCTCTGCTTCTCACTTGCTCTGTGACCCAAGGACAAGATGGTGGGTCACAGGGTAGACCCTTCATACTAGGGCCTAACCGTAAGTTTCCTCTTACAGCTACCACGCTGGTCCCTCTGATGTCACAACACATCCATTGTCCTCTAGTCAACACACTCCTAGAACGACAAATCCCCATAAGAACCACACACCCTGAACTGGAGGAAAAAAGATGCATCATGGCCCAAACTTACATTAAATCGCTTTAGAGGCAGAAGTAATCGCTTTGGAGGCAGAAGTAGTCAAGCAATCAACGTTACAATACAGGAACTGGACATAATGGAATTCTAGGGAACATGGGAATACCTCTTTTTATCCTAATGTCAATCCACCTGGCTTAAGGTCAAATAAAGCCTATGCCAGGGTTTCCAAACTCAAGAATCTGGTTTCTGTTGAACTAAACCCTGCCAGAGGAGGTCCTACAGGTGAAAGGAATTGATCAGCACCTGGTACCTTCTCATAAGTGTCAGATCCTGAGCATCTTGGCAGTAGACTTCCCCTTCTCGGCCCCTTCCCACCACGCTGGGCTGACATCATCACATGCCACTTAGTCTTACAACACAGTAATGACAAAGGTGAGAAAGCACATTTTGGTGGACTCTAAGGCAAACGTTTCTACCTAAGCCCCCTGATGTCAGGAGGGGGTAGATGCACACTGTTCACCCACTGGCATTTGAATTGACATGTTTTGCCTTTACAGTGAGTGTGAATTTGAAAAAGTGCTCAACTTTAGTCATGAGGAAAATGCAAATTAAAAACAATGAGATACCATTATACACCGCCACTATATACTCACCATGATAGCTAAAATAGGAAAAAAAAGAAAAGCTCTAAGTATATGCAAGTATATTACACTGCAAACTAAAAAGGCCCAGACTAATAAGCTTGTATTAAAAAAAAATCTCACAATACCATAAAATTCTGGTTATTTTTCATTAGGAATATTGTAAAAATATATTCCTTCTTTATGTCTGTAGGGATGTCAATTGCCTCTATACGCGAAGGACTAACCTCTATGCTGAGATGATGTCCTTGTTAGATGTATTCTCTTTTAAGAAAAAGAATGGGGACAGAAAATGGCAGTTAGAGTTTTTGTTTAGGGTTGATTTATACTGGAAAATTCAAAAAAGCAACCACACACACAAAAAACCCCAAAGCAAAGGATTCCTATTGTCTGTTATTGTTTTTTCTAGTTATAGAAAATTTATATAAAAATATAAATTTTTATGAACATATGAAGAAATAAAACCATTTTGGAAAACTTTGGCAGTATTACTAAAGCTGAGCACAACATCCCTTATGGAATAACAGTTCTACTCCTAGATATGTACCCAAAAGAAATACATACATTTGTTTACCAAAAGGCAGGTACAAAACCATTCTCAGCAGTTTTGCATAACCATCAAGAACTAGAAATAACCCAATGCCCATTAACGGCAGAATAGACAAATCTCAGCATATTCACAGTGTAGTACACTCTACAGAAGTGAGAATGAAGAAACTACCACTACATGCAGCAACATGGATAGGTCTCAACTGTAATATGGACATAATATATACTAAGTTATTCCATTTATATAAACTTCAAAGACAGGCAAAAGTAAACAATGGTGTTAGAAGTCAGCACACCGTTGCTCTCAGGAAAGGTATAAGGACTGCAAGAGCATACAAAAGCAACTTCTGGGGAGCTGGTAACTTCTGTCTCTCGATCAGGTGCTGGTGATGTGGCTGGCTTCAGTGTGACAATACATCAAGTTGTACACTTATGATTTATGTATTTTTCTGGATATATGTTTTACATCAGGTGTCCTCAAACTGCAGCCCGCCGAGGACATTTATCCGGTCCGCCAGGTGTTTTTGCCACTGCTACCTGTCCTGCTTAGCAGCCAACTCGTCCTGGGCCCACAGCGCACATGTGTGGAATATGCGCCACATTCTCCAACGGCCCTCCAATGGTCTGAGGGACAGTGAACTGTCCCCCTGTTTAAAAAGTTTGAGGACCCCTGTTCACGTCAATGAAAAGCTCATAAGAAAGAATTTCCCTTTCTGTTCTACGATTTCACCACATTTGTATCTCTATTATTTCCCCCCGAGTCTTTCATGAAATTTATATTCTAGAAAAACGTGCCAATACTTAACCTGTGACTTTTCTTCCAAAGACCCCACCCACATACACCCCCCCAGGTATGAGAAGACGGTGTAACAGTATCTACCCACGGGCCCTCGGACCAATCACTGACCTCCTTCCTCCACCTCCAAGCCCTCAAATTCTTTCCCTTGCGGCAGAGCCCGGGGATAGAGCAATCTCATGCACTTTCAGATACCTGCCGGTCTCATTGGCACTGGAGACCACAACTGGCTGACACCTCTTCTGTACAGCACCTGCCACACCTCTTCTGTACAGCACCTGCCTCCCCTCCAGCTCCCTGGAGAAGCCAAGCCTCAAGGGAGCTGGCAGCAAGAGGCAGCGTGGGATGCACGTGAGCCTCTGTAACGAGTGGAATCGGATGGTCCAAGCTCAGGACAAAGCACCTGCTGTTTCACCCCCGGGCAACAGCCCAGCTGGGGAGCCTCCAGTGGAATGCCTGCCCTCCATTCTGCCAGCGTGTGTCTACCCTAGGGCAGTGGGTCTTGTCACCACAAGAGCACAGCGATCACAACTCAGACACCTCTGAGATGATGGGTGTGGGAGAGGAGCTGTTTCTGTTACCAGCACCATTTCTTACAAGTTTTTAGTTTATCTGTGGTGTAATATACATAAAATTTATCATTTTAACAATTTTAAGTGGGCAGTTCAGTTACATTAAGTATATTCACACATTACTGTGCAACCGTCACCACCATCCATCTCCAGAATTTTCATCATTCCAAACAGAAAATCTCTGCTCATGAAACAGTAAGCTGCCAGTCAGTGACATTTTTAAAAGGCCCAGGAGAAAAGGAACTGCAGAGTAGGGATCTCAGCAAGTCCTTGGGAACAGGCCTGCACTACAGTGGTTTGGTCAAGCAAGTTAACTACCCTTTCTTAAAGGCTCTGCTTCTAGGCTTAAGGAGGACATCTGTGAAGGTGGGGGAGGCATTAACGCCCTCACCCCCAGGGCAGCCGACGCAAGCACTTACCTTCCTGAGAGCCTCTCCCCGCTCTATGCCAATTTCTCCCCACCCATCCTTTCCATGCTCTTAACATACGCTATTCCTAAGGTAGACACTTTTAGAAAGCAGGTCAAGGAAACCAACGGTGACTTGCCCCACGGCTTCTTCCCCCAGGGGTCACAGTTTGACATGAGGCCGACAGATTTTCATGTGCCATTTCTAAACCATCCAAAATCAGTGGAAGTCTCTCCAGGGATCAGTTGTTAGGAAATGGGAAGGGGGACAAACTAAAAGAAGGCCACTGAATCAAAGCTCTCAACGGAATTGTACTGAACAGTCAACATTCATGGAACATTTGCTACATACGAAGGACTATGCAAGACATTGGGATGCACCAAGTTCCTATGCTAAGAGAACTTTAAAATAAGCACGGGACAAAGTCCTCCCATTCAATATGATGAGGTGTCCCTACAGCAGGGAGGAAGGTATATGACAGGTCTTTGATCACCTGAATCACTTGTCTGCCCATCCCACTCTGCCCAAGGGTCCATAGTTCATGTTGGGTGTTTCTTTAGAACACCAAATTTGATCATTAGAACAAAATATGACCAGGAAGTAGAAGAAAAATACCTTCCATGCAACTAGTAGTAAGCCAAACTTGAAAGAAAGTTATGCATCACCTGAGACTCAAACATGCCTTCTCAGAAAGCACCTGCTCTATTTTCTTAGGTGACTCTACCAGCATTCCCTTCCTCCTTCTCTACCTTTAAACAGATTCACAAAGCCTGGATTTAGACCGACCTCTTCAGTGGTTCCCTCTGTTGGGGCCAGCAGCCCTCAGGGTGAATTATCTCCAATAGATAATTCACCAGGGGATTGGCTGACAGAAGATGGCCTGTTCCCAGGCCTAAGGGACCCTCCAGCCCATTCTCCCAAGGGGAAGATCCCCAATCCTAATGAAAACAAAGACCTGCTATTTTTAATTAACTCGCTAACAGCCAACAAAAGCTTACTGATGGCTCGGGACTTTCAGCTGATTCACACACTCCACACACAGGTGATTCATCCACCTGCTACTGTAAAGGTGGTGGGAAAGAGGGAGAAAAACCACAAGAGAAAAATGTCCTCATTGTGACAGTATACAATCCCTGCACTGTAATAAAATGTAAAAGCTCTCTCCCAAATAAAGAGTTACACCATACTCTGGAGCTGATTTAGGGGCTTTGTGTTTGTTTTGGGTCCCAATAAACCAATCAGGTATCCTGGTACAAAAAGGCTTATATGGGGACAAAAATTCTTATTTCTGGGGAAATTTCCAGTGCAAGCAACATTCACCATCTTGATTCACACATTCACCTTCTCTATCCTGCCCCCCTGTTCTCTAAGCTTTGTTAGAAAACAAAACCCAGAAATTCACAATTGTATACCAAGAGGCAGTTGTGGGTGGTAGATGGAAGGTTTAACACATTAACTGCCATGTTGAGTTGCATTTAACTCACCCTAGTTTTGAGCCTAGGGCCTCGTGAAGCAAATCCTAGGCAAAACCCTGCAGTTGGTTGGTGAAAATGTTACTTGTTGATGTTCTTATTTTGTTACAATTAAATATTGACAAATTAATTCTAAAATCATGGATTAAATGAATAGAAGTCAATAAAGTTCATTTTTCATTAAGCTTTTCATTAAATTAGGAAAGGCTGTTTTCAAACTGTTTATTGTATTTTCATGACAAAACACCATGGCCCCAAGGAAAGAATTTTTTTCCTAGTGTGGTAGTTAATGCATTAAGGCTAGCCTAGGGACCCCTTTTACCTCAATTATTTCACATTTCCCAAATTATTGGTTAGAGAAGTTTTACCAAAAAGTGATTCATCTGGATGAATAAAACTTATTTTCTAAAGATGCAAAATATACCTCTAAGATAAACATGGTGTATTAGTGATTTATATCCATATAACAAGTCAGTCCAGTTGTAGGAAAACAATTGAGATTGGCAGCTGAGAGGAAATGTCCTTTGTCGTGGGTTAAGGCAAGCTCAAGTGTGAGAGGGCTCAGGGGCCATTACGGCATCGCAGTGCCCTACCCTGCAAACCATGGGCCATACCCCATTTTCCATGGATAGCAGATTCCAGAACTCGGGCCTCAGCCTCACACCATGAATGTCATAGGCTCAAGTGTGTTATGGAACAAGCGGATTGATCTGGAAACATAGCCACCTGCAAAAATTGTTTCTAATGGGAAAATGCATCTTAAAACTTCAAATACATGATCAGAGAAAATATTATAATAATCTATCTGTATATTAGGGGCTATTTACATGTAAAATTCATTTTTTATAACTAATTCAGATCAAGGGTCTGCTTTCTCTGCTTAAAGCAGGGGTCCTCAAACTTTTTAAACAGGGGGACAGTTCACTGTCCCTCAGACCGTTGGGGAGGGGCGTTGGTGAGTGCGGCGCACATTCCACACATGCGCACTGTGGGCCCAGGACGAGTCGGCTGCTAAGCAGGACATGCAGCACCGGCAAAAACACACAGTGGGCCAGATAAATGTCCTCGGCTGGGCCGCATATGGCCTGCGGGCCGTAGTTTGAGGATGCCTAGCTTAAAGTGAGAACTATGCACAGATGGAAAAAATACACCAGTATCACACAGAACATATTGTATGCCCCAATCTTTCTACCTCAAGCAAATGTTGGACCAGATACTAACTGCAGGATTAGGACCTAGTTTCATTCACGGATAGCCTCTCCCAGCTTCTATCCTTCCTAAGAGCCCAGACCATTAGCCACTGAGGCTCACTTTTACTTTGGCTGAAAATGCAAATCTATCACCTCAACAACACCTGAAAGACTTACAAATTTGAGGAAGAAAGAAGCCAGTTTAGGTAATGTACTTTTTCTCACACTTCTGACATGAAACATATAGAGGTTTCCCACCACCCACAACCAATTTTCCTAACACCAAATGGATGTCCTACAATTCAATTCTGACACTGCCTGGCATTGGCATAGACCTCACAGACAAAGGGCTCAGGTCAAGATTGCCCCCACTGGAGAAGCCGATTCAAAGTTTCCACCTATACTTCTGACCAACGAGCTAGAAGTCAGGGTCCCATGGCCCCTCCCCGGGTAGAACAGGTTATAGAGCTTAGGAAAGCACTTTCCTTGCTAACACTGGTTTGTTATAAAGGATACCACTCAGGAACAGCAGAATAGAGGTGGTGCATTTGGCAAGGTCTGGGAGAAGATACGCAGAGCCTCCATGCCCACCTCTAGGTGCACCATCCTCCCAGCACCTTGATGTGTTCACCCCAGAAGCTCGCCAAATCCCACAGTTTAGGGGTTTTATGGAAGTTTCATGACATAGGCATGACTGATGAAATCATTAAGTGGCTCTGCCCACTTTCCCTATAGAACCGTAGAATCTGGAACCCAGGGCTTCCAATCCCAAGCCAGGGATTTCAGTCCATTTTCACCCACTCACTAGTTCAAAACCAGGAAATGCCCGAGTACCTACTCAACATTCAATTAATAGAATCAACACTTCTAGCCTTTCCTGTTTATTCTGTCTAGATAATTCATTATGAGTAGTCAGGTGGTCAGTGGTAATTTTTCTGACATACTGATAGCTTAGAATATTGGTTTAATTAGGAAAACATGGGCATAACTAGAAAAGCATCCACACAGCACGTATTCTTTAGGACTTCACAAAAACCTGTAACACCTGCAGTAACGACTCACTCACCACTAGTGCCATCCCCACCCCCAAGCTAAACAAAGAATATTCTATGCAGTTACTTTTCCCAAGGATACCTGCCATTCACTTTGAGATTACACATAAAATGAAGTTGGGATAATTAGACTGGCTGAAACTAAGTTACATGGTGATGTAGTCAGCCATAAAAGTGAGCAAAGATCATTTATTTAACAAACAAAAGCCATTTAGGACAAAGCTGCTGCCCACAGGGAAGGGGCACCACCTCTCCGACTAGAAACCTGCCCCATCTCACACTCTCCCTGAGTAGCTAGATCTCCTATTACAGCTGTTGTCCCTGTGACCACTGTGACAGTTAACACAATAGACGTGGGAAGAGCGGGGGAGAGAGGACACAATTATCTTGCTTATCCTCTCCCCGACCCCACAAACTGTGAAGTCTCCACAAAGGCTTGGCTGCCATCCAGTGGGAATGCACTCCTTTTTAGTAAAAAGTCTTTCGGACACTAGCTTTTGAGCTGACAGCAAAGTACTTAACGTCACAGTGGGGGAGGGAAGAAGAGGGAGTCTTATGAGTTGGTGCAAGGACAGGGGCTGTGGCCACCTGCCCTTGGTAAGCTGAGGAAAGCGGCTGGGCAATTGCTATGGGCAGGGGGATCTCACATCAGAACTTCAGTATCTTCTAGAAAGGAACCTCCACAGCTTCTCCCAGGAAACACTGCAGAGGTGGAAGGGCTCTTCCCAGGTTCTTTATTACTTTGTCAAACCTAACACATCCTGTTTTACTCTCAGCATATAGGGAGAAGGTCTCATTCCCCATCCTGATTAACAATGCCACATTAATACAACATTCTTGGATCCATTCATTCAAATAAGCATTGAAGCACCAATGTGGCAGACATCAGGACAGATGCATGGACACTAAGACAGTTCCTAGTCAAACCAACAAATTCTTCCTAAGGCCTCTCTGCTGAGATCATATAGAAACCCACGTCATGGTATCTATTGAACAACTTTGTGAGAGGCCCAATGGTATTATGGAGGTCAATACAGACTCCTTAAAGAGATGTCAAAACACTTGCATCAGAAGCTAGACCCTAAATATCAGCTAACAACCCTATGCCCAGGACAGAGCTTAACTAACACACAGAATAGCCAATCCATACCAGCATAGCTGGACAACTAATTTTACAAAATGTTCTAGGTCTCATTAGAAGAGGATGACATGGAGGACTAGGAAGGTCAGTGGGCCAGGAGCCATGTGATCTGGCCTCTAATCTGTGTCACAGAAGCAAAACTCTCACCAAGCTCCTGTTTAACTCTGCAGTGAGGCACATTCAACTTATTTCTGCTGATCCCTGTCTTTTCAAGATTGTAATTATAAAATATTGCAGATTTAAAACGCAGAAGACTTAGAGCAGACATCTACATCCCCAACACCTGTTTTAATACACTTATGGTCTATTCCTACTTGCTTTAGAGTTTTATAAAATAAAATTACTGATGAAGGTTCTTGCCTCCCTTCTATTACCTTCCTCTACCCCAAAAGACAGCCATGACCTTGACCATGGAACAATTCCCTCACATCCAGGTCAGTATGTTGTGACTACAAAAAATATATATCCATACTATACAATATTGTTAGGTTGCATACTTTAGATAAATGGTAGCATACACTACATATTCTATAGTTTGATTTTTTCCACTCACTATCGATATTTTTCCTTGTGGATATACACATGTGGTTCTCTTTTCAGTACTCCATTGTATGAGTATATCACAATTTATCTATCCCACTATTGGTGGGCCTTGACAAGTGTCCATTCAGTTACTAATTCATCAAATATCACTCAGAATCTACTATGTTTATCACACACTGTGCAGGCACTAGAGACACTGGGAAATAGAGACACTGAGAAATTATGTAATCCTTCCATTCAGGGTCGAAGATAAAGACTTCCTTTGTAGAAATGCCAAGGTTGGGAAATCTCACTGACTATGCCGGCAGTCAGTTCAATCTTTATGTTAGAGCTCAGGAAGGGAGCGAAAGCTTAAGAAGTAAGTCTAGAGGTCTCATGCTTACAACAGGTGGAGATTGAAACCATATGATCTGGCTGTAGGGAGGTATGTGACCAGTCAACTCAAACATGAGACAAAAATTGTTTCCGTGACATTACATGTTGGAGTAGTCTGAATATAGCAATAGACAACCGAGAAGGTGTTCATGGTCACTCTACCAATATCCCCAAATTGGACAGACTGGGAGGAGCAGCCCTCCACAGCAAATCATGAAGACGACTCAGTTACACCACACCTGGAAGTCTAGTCGAGCCTCACAGCTGTGAGCCATGTAACCACCATGCTTGAACACTACTCAACACCAGATCACATCACATGGTCATGGACATGTCCCATCTCAGCTTTCTCCCAGCATTCTGCAAGAGCCTTCCTTATGGGACAGTCAGGCAGGATTTTGAAATGTTTGCAAAGTGTCCTTAATGATTTCCTGTTTACTCCCCCAGCTGCTCTGGAAACTCTACCCTTGGATAAAATATCATCCTTGGGAGTGTTACAAAGCCAAATGTTAAAAGAATCACATTACGCTTACCTGCATGTGTCTCTCATCTACGCAGACAGCAACAAAAACCTCCAAATGAACATGTAAAAGTAGCGACAAGATGCCCAGGCGTTTACTAGGAAGGACTGCAGGACCAAGTCATGAAGCTCAGGGTACTTACTGGAGGCCGCCAGTCCTGATTTACGAGGCACCTTCCTCAGAGAGCTAAGGCTGACTGTGGGCAAAGCACAGGGGGTGCTACACATTCAGGAAAACCACGATAAGAAGAGCCTGGGGTCTCTGCCCACGATCAACTGAGGAAGATAAGCTTGAACAGAAAGCAACAGTGCAAGGAGGAGGGCCACAGAACAGTAGGCGGTGGGTGCCACAGAAACTCAGATGGCACAGATTCTTTTAGCTGGAAGCACGTGACATTTGAGCACAGCTTTGAGGGACATGCAAGATTTGAACATGCAGAGGCAGGAGAGGTAGACCAGGAAACGAGGCTGGCACCTGTGACACACAGCAGCAGCTGGTGTGAGGGGACCCGCTCTAGCTGCCTGTGGGGGTGATATACAAAGGTAGAAGAAAATAAAGCTGGAAAGTCAGGATTATAAGCAGACTGCGGAAGACCCCAAACACCCTGCTTGGAGAGGGGACTCCCTGCAGTAAGTTATCAGAGGCTACTGAAAGTTTCTGAACCAGGAGGTGTGATGGGAACTGAGCCTCAATTTCCTTCACACAGCAGACACCTGTGGGAACACCTTGCACACACATCACAAAAATAAGTGACATGCTGTCCGTTTACCACCACCCAGACACAGCTTAGATACAGGGGGCAGCACTGGTAAAACCGCAGAGGTGAAATGGTTTTCAGGTGACTTGAAAACCTTTACAGCAAGAATTGTATTCCTCTGTTTAACTACAGCTTAGCTCATTAGGAATAAAACTGATAGAGCAATGAAATATCTTTAAAATCTACATGTTGATACATTCTCTTGCACAACCCATAGTCTCACCCTCCTCCAAGGACCGGGTTGAGACTCTACTCAGAAATTACCAATTTTCACTAATAGTCTAGATTATGCATTTGAGCACATTGCCATCAAAAATGTATGCATTCACGCATGTATAATTTATATCCTCCATCTTCCAAAAGAGATTTATAGTCCAGCATTTCACACTGTCTTTTCCAGTCATTGTTTTGCATAGCTATCTTATCTACCCCTCTGTATTATAAACCTCTTTTGATGAAGGCTTGCTTTTATATATATATAATCTTTGCTTCTTCCAAGATACTTGGCCCAATAGAAAGCATATCCTAGCGCCTGAAAAATCCTTTTTAATTGGTTTCTACTGCTCCCAGGCTTGGCAATATCACTCGGGGGAGAAACAGTCTCCCTAAAATGCCCATTTTTTTTCCTGGGCAGGCACCTGGCAAAAGCAACCTTCTGGAAAGCCAGTCAGTTTCCTTTTTAAGTATCACTTTTAAAAGTTTATCTGAAGGTCAAGATACAGGCTCCTTTCTTCTAGGATGAGAGAAATGAAAAGCAAACCAAAGTTTCCCCTCTGAGGGAAATTAACACATGGGAATGTCCATGAAAGACACACTTTGGCTCTGCCCATGGGAATGCAACCACTGCTCACTGACAGAGGTTCCAGGAAGCGATAGCTAGAGGATATTACATGGCATAGGAGTTCGTATCCACATCCATCTGCGATTCAACAACCAACACTCACATGTTCTGTAGTCAGCACTTACACTCAACTGAGAAACTGCCAAGGGCAAACCACAGCGAGTTTTCTGCTGCTGTTTCTATGCTGCTGCTGCTTCTATGTTGCTGCCCCACCCTCTTTAATCTTCTTGGGGATTTTCTTAAACAGCAGAGTTGTTCCCTAGCATTTTATGTACCAAAGTCTTCCCACAACTGACCTGCCATGCGTTACAATGCAGCACAGGGGAGCTGCTACCTCTGGAATCCATCCAGAAAGAACCTCATTGTATTACCACTTTTCCTGTAGCAGGACCCCACATCCCCCTGGAGCATTAAGTGAGGGCTTCCTTTATCAATACTAAAGCTGTGTTCCAAGTTCTACGTCTGGAACTCAGAATTCACTTTTTCCGTAGAAACAATCCTAGCAGTGCTAGGTTCCCAGGACAGCTGACACAGCCTGTATACCTAAACTACAATGTTTCTATGAGAAAGCGCATCCGAAATCACTTATTAGCAGGTGTATGCCTGGGTATCCAAGTGCCACCAGCATAAGGGAATTCCCCTAGTTAATGGAGGTCCCACCTACAAACAGGGGAGGGCAGCAGCCCCACCTGCGCCCATGGATACATTGGAGCCACTTGCCACCTGGTGAAAGGAAACTGGAACAAAGTCCTCTACTACCATTCAAATGCACTGGAGGTTTATAAAGGGAATGTAAATATCTGGATGCCCATCTCATAATAGCTTTGATTAATCCCTGAGTATTTATTAATATAAATACTACTGTGTGTTCCCCTTCAACAACCAAATTGATAGCAGCTTTCTCTCTCCTCAAGGTTCTTTAGCACTGTATCTGAAAAGTCTCTTGGGGCATTTACAAGTTTTACTCATATTCGGCTTCTGTGCATACCATCCTTGCATTCTTGGAAATCCGATCGCTATTCACTGGTACCAAAGCTATTCTCACTCACTCACAGATGGAACTTCATGGTAGTCTATATACACAAACATCATCCCTTAATCTTCACAACTATCCCATGTTGTAGGCACACTCAGAAGTTAAGGGACGTACCTAAAACAAAAGGAACTGGTAGCTCCCAAACTTCAACCGAAATCTGGCAACTATTCTGCCTTCCTTCCACCGCTGGAGGCTGCTTTTGTCATTGTGCAAGAAGCTCTGCGGGTACCATTGGCAGCCATTTGTTTACCAACTGAGCCACTTGCCCCAGGCCACCTGACACTACCACCACACTACCATGAAACCCTGTTTCATGCATCTCAGCTCCCCAGAATCCTGTTCCCTGTCTGCTTACTTCTGCAGATTTAAACTATTTGCATACAGGCTTGCACTGAATATTTCCCAAAGCTTTTTAATATTAACACACTAAAAGAAAGAAGGGAATAGAACTAGAAAAGGCAAGGGTTTGGCCAAGGGGATGACAATGCACTGGGGCCATCCTCAGAAATTTCTGAGAAGCAGGGGACCGATGTGGTTACCCAGCCAGGGCACCATCACTGAGTGCTGTCACTGGAATTATGGCCAAACCCTCTGCCAGTAGACTGGGGCTATTTTGGGGCTGTTACTTCATGAGATTCTAGCATCTGTTATGCTTCTGCAGGTTTCTAATTTCAGCTGCAAAGACTGAGTCCAGGAAATGAGGCAGACACATCTAAGGGCCTGCAGAAACAAAGAGAAGAATCCAAATGAACAACTGCCTGCCTTGAAGGGATTTCGAATAAGAGGCTCAAAGATGGGAAGAAAATATTAAAATAGAAAAATAATAAGAAAAAAAGCCAAAAAAACTACAGTAGCAGACATAGCCCTAAGCTCAGATTCAAAAGAATCATGAAACCAAGAAATAGTGATGGGAGAAGCATTAAAAGGGATGACTGGGTCTTGCATTTGAAAAGTGAGAAGACAAAGGTTAAGGGACAAGCCAAGGTCACATAATGTAATAGACAGGGGAGATTACAGTACAGAGCTCCTGCTTTTGGGTTCTTTCTAACACACTTCAGTAAAGCAGGATGTGTCTGAAGCCCATGACTTTGGTTAAGAATCAGTTTCCAACACCAGGGCACCCAGTCTGCTCAAAGAGCCACGAAAGAGTTACAAAGGTGGCATGGCAACCATGGGGTCCCTGGAAGGGGCTGGCTAGCTGCACGACTGGACCATAACTTTCAGGCTTTTCAGCAGGGTGACATTCAATTTCCCAAAACGCCACAATCACGGACGCATGCCAGTGACATACAGTAACATACTGGAGTTCAATATGGAATTAAGAAAAAGGAAATGATACAGTAATAAGTAGGAACAGAACACATTAAGTAGACACCCTAAACTAGTTGACTTATTGAATCAAAGTGTCAGGAGTTGGGCTCCAAAAATATATTTCAGTATGTGAAATCCGACAAAAATTCAGAATCCACTAACAAGAAAGACTGACAGATTTGACAGCATTAATTTCTTTTTAGAAGACTCTACAAATTTAAACAAATGCCAGAGGATGAGAGGAGACTCTCAAACATACAGAGAAAGATTTATTATACTCAAAGGTACTATAAATCAGTAAGGAAATATGAACAATTCATAAACGAGCAAGTCAAAGAAATATAAGGAGCCAATAAACATGAAAAGATACTCAACCTCGCTCGTGATTCAAGAAGCGACCATTAAATGAGGTACTAGCAACTTATGAGCTTCACACACAAAAATATTTAATACCAAGTAGCAGGGAAATGAGCACACTCTTACTGTCGACAAAATCGCAGAAAGGATAAAACCTGGAAAAGCAATGAGACCTCACACCACGTCTAGGAGTCTGGGAGTCTCTCCTACAAAAGCACTAGCTTGAGGATGAAGGAGTATGAATATTAACTGTAGTGTGGTTTATGAATTCGGAAATTAAGAATTGGTCTAAAGGTCCATCGATAGCGGGATGGAAACAAATCATCACGTGGACATCCATGGGAATCTTGTGTCACTAATACGTAGACAAATATGTATCGATTTGGAAAGATAATCAAGATTAACTGGAGAACAAGTTATAAAACATTTCATACAGTATGATGCCTGTTTTGTTTAAAAACTGCCATCTATGGATACATTGTCCGTATAAGCAAAGGGCTACCCTAGAGAGGGTCACAAAATTTAGCAGTGTCACTGCGTGGTGGGCTAAGAACGGAGGAGGAAGTGTGTTTAAAAGAGAAAATACTGGTAAGACTATGGATGATGCTTTGTTTTCTGCCTTTTCACAGTTTTCTAATACACTCATGAGGTTTTTGTTTGTTTGTTTTTGAGACAGTCTCACTCTGTTGCCCGAGTGCCGTGGCGTCAGCCTAGCTCACAGCAACCTCAAACTCCTGGGCTCAAGCGATCCTCCTGCGTCAGCCTCCCGAATAGCTGGGACTATAGGCACGCGCCACCATGCCTGGCTAATTTTTTCTACATATTTTTAGTTGCCTGGTTAATTTCTTTCTATTTTTAGTAGAGACAGTGTCTCACTCTTGCTCAGGCTGGTTTCAAACTCCTGACCTCAAGCGATCCTCCCACCTCGGCCTCCCAGAGTGCTGGGATTACAGGCATAAGCCACCCCGGCCAGCCTCATGAGTTTTTTTAAAATTCTTTCTGACTATAAAATTCATGATTTCATAATGAAACAAAACAGTAGTTCATTCTGAAGGGAAGGAATAAGCCATCAAGGAGAGACCTGCAGAAGTGACCTTGTGCTACATTACTGTCCCATAACATTTATCAAAAAAAAAAAAAAAGCCCTATATGCACATCAATGTTGCTTATATCAAGGACAACTGAGGTACTCTGGTGTTGTTAGAACTGTTTGGCCATAAACCTGGGACAGAACACATAATGCCTCTCCATGTGATCTTGATTCTATTAGGCCACTAACAACTGAAGCGAGGACCTATTGCCTGCACACCTGCCCAGTGATAGAAACCTGTGCTTGAAAACACTTCCTGCACAACACTTCCCACAGTGGGCCCTTCTGCAATGCACTCATTTCGGAAAAATGTGCCTCCACTAAAATATCTTCTACTGTCATGGTTGACCTGACAAAGCCATTTATCCTTTGAGGACTGAAGCGTTAGCATGGCCAGGAATTATACGCATGAAATAGAAGTAGGAGTCATTTCCTGTATTTCTCTCCTCCGTACACCAAGGCCTGCAGTTAACTTGTGAGGTCAAGGGACCGAGGCATGATCTTTTGAATAAAAGATCTAAGAACAGCTTTATCACAGTGACATTTCTGCTCAGACACTAGACACTGGGAACTTGATTAAATAATGAGGCAGCCATGTGTGCTGGTGTCCAAAGCAAAGGTGGCTTTACCGGACATACTCGGTGGGATGTACACACGTGGGTGGGTGGTCTGTACTGAGACAAAGACATACCCAAGCAGAGCCCTCATTGTGAATAAGGATGAGCATATGCGAGACCAGCTGGCTTAGGAAATAGAGTCTATAATCATTTAACAGACAGTTAAGAGACTGAAATCCATGTGCCTCACACTGACCAGCCACCTAATCTAACCACCCGTATGAGCAGTGTCCACAGTGCAGGGGACCCTTGTGTGTGAACACACACAGGAACTCAAGACACCCCCACGAGTCATGCCACTGAAAGCAATCTTCCCAGGGCTCCTGCGTGAGCCACCTTCAGAGGTTCCTTACTTTCGAGTGACCTCAGAGGTGAAAACGTTCCACCTTTAGAGAGAGAATGGAATTATGTGACAGTCAAATGTGAGTTAGTCCCAAATTTGGTGAGCATGTAGAGGTATCACCCATCTTCCCAACCCTAATTCCCTTCTGGTACCAGGGCATTCTCTCCAGGGCACCGATCTCAGAACATTGAGAACTCTTCTACCTTGTCTTCCCACATTGGCTAGGAGGACCAAGTCATTTTCTATCCAAGCCCAGGACACTCATGAGCATGAAAGGAAGCACTTTTGACCCGAGATTGAGCCATATGAAACGTCCACATCTGGCAAATGTGACCTATAGAAAGGCAGCTCCAGGAGATTCACCTATGCAGTGACAACAGGTACAAACCAGGCATTCTGGGGCAAACAAGAACATGTGGTCACCCAGCATCTGAGCCATCCTCCCAAATCCTTTCACATCTGCCTCCCACACTGAACTCCTTCCTTTCCCATTTGGAGCATCTTGGTTCAGGTATTTGCTCTTCACTTTTCAAATTAGGCTGTGAGTGCCGACGTCTCCATGCCCTCCTCCAACCCATCCCACCAGCAGCTCATGGATCCACCTTCCTGACACTCAGGTCTGGCCACATCACTCCCTGGTCAGGAGAAAGGATCAGTGGTTCCCAGAGCCTCTTGCATTCAGGCCACACTTAGCCTATATTCAATGCTGTTAGGGCTCCACCTCTGCTGGTCACCATTTTCCATCTCTCCTTCAGCCTGACTTCTACTGTACACCAGTCTGTCCACTCTCAGTAAACACAAGCCCTTTCCTGCTGATGGGAAGGACAGGGAAGGGACAATGACTTCAAATCCTCCCTTACCTTTCTGCTTCCTGCCCTGTCTCCAGTGCTGCTCCCCAGTCTACAACTTCCTGGCACCAGCCTGGGCCCAACACTGGAGTCTATGCTGGCTCCTCAGCTTGGCCACAACATACCCCCACCTCTGGACAATGTCTGCTCCCCCAGGGACCCCAGCGGAGCCAACACAGCCCACCCAGTACCAGCCCACAGGGCCAGCGTCTGCTGGGCGTGGCTCCACTTGTGCAAAGGGCAACCATCACTGCAGTGCACGCTGTCAGTCAGGTGGAATGCTCCATTTCCTTGGCAAGCCCCCAGATCGTCAAGATGTTGTTGCTGATACGGTTCCCTTGTCAGTAACATCCACATGGTTCCTCCCCATCCTTCACATCTTACGCCCACCCCCACTTGCCCACGGATGTCCATCACCCCATTATCTCTCCTCTCTCACGACAGGCCAGAGCACCCTGGCTTGTCCCAGCATCAAGTGTACCTTATCTTAGTCGGACTTCAGGCTCCACAGAGGCAGACATCGTGCTCTACCATTCTTTTAATCCCAGTCCAAGAACACTACTTGGCCCATCAAAAGTCCTCGATAATAAAACTTGTTTGGTCCATGTGTAACTTATAAAGCGGCTTTGAACTGAATCATCAGAGAAGTTCCAGAACTTCCTGAGCAATCACAGTGCTAATAGTCCTAAAGTGACTGCACTCAACAAAACTTACTGAGACATGTCATTTCTGGTATGTTAAAAATCACTTTGGAGCGGCAGAATGTAGGTTTTCTATTCCAGGCAGTAAACATGATGGCTGTATAGACCTAACAGGCAGAAAGTTTTGGGTTCTGAGTAAGCAGTGTCCAACAACACAGCCACTGGTCAAAGAAGGCAAACCTCTGATAAAATACCAAACCTCGAAAGGTCTACAAGCAAACCCTTGGCAGCTCATAAAGCAGCCACAGGTACCAAAGGACCTGCCACCAGCAAGGGAACCAGGGCAGAAGATCAGAAACCCTGGTAAAACCAAGGTGGAACAGACAACAAAAGAGACTAGACACAGCATGACATGGGACTAACAAAGAAGAGTCACAGCCAGGACACTCACGCTCAATCCTCAATGGGGAAGCCATACAGTGCTTTACCAAGAGGGCCACTGGTGAGAGTCAGGAAAGGACAAAATGACCAGCTTCTCACAGCCTGGACCCCAGGCAAGGTTCACGCAAGAGACTACCACTCAAGATAAGAGCAAATGATTCACTTCAAAATGAAATATTTACTATTTCTTCCACAATTTGCTCATGTCTAAGATTCTCCATCAAGTAGGTCGATTTGTATATTTGCTTAGAAGTATACTTTAACAACAAGTTAACGCCAACAGATTCATGAAGACACTGCATTGTTTTAAAATTCAGTTGTTTATCTCATAGGTATACTGCTCAAATTGTTTAAGGGCCAAGGTATAGACTGGCAATTGCTGCTTTGGAGCTACAGGCTCCAAAACTTAGCTACTGTGTTCTATGGATTCCAATTAAATTATAACATTCACATTAGATGTCCCAAAGAGCCCCATCAAAAACCAACGCTAAGATATACACCAAGTACTAGGCTAATTGTGATGAAGAAAATACACAGCAAGGATAAAAACTGCACTTCAAGTAGCTTACAACATACAGCTTAGCTTTGAAAGAGTTAAGTGTTCGACTGTGTGATACCGATCAGAAGTGCGGCAGGGTGGGGACTGGATTAACTTGGAAAGGCTTCAAGAGATGGTAGGATTTAAACAGAAGGAAAAGGCAGGCTTAGAAACAAACAACACAGGCAGTAACATAATGTGGGCAATGTAGTAAGCTCTTCCATACAATCAATGTGATGACTCAAATACGTGCTCTTGGAGTAGAAGCAACTTAGGGAGCAATAGAGGTCAACTGAGTGGCCCAGGAAGAAACCTGCACCAGAGCAGCACAATCTCAATGAAGGAACCTCTGATCCCCACAGCCCAGTTTCTGTAATTCCAGAAGACAACTCCCAAGGGTGCCAAGGCCATCTGCTCCCTAGGTACCTCCCTTAGCACCCAGCCCTGCTGTCAAAGATATAGACCTTTATATGCCCCTGCATGAACTTGAACAGTAACAGTGGCCTCTATATAAATGATCCCAGGACAACCTCAGGAGTGGAACGACTCAGCAACTGCTGTTGGACACACGTTGCCCGCTGCTTCCATTTAATCCATCTTCTGCCAACTGTGGACTCAACCCCATCCCAGTGTGCCTCACTCTGGAGTCTTTCCATGAAGTCTGAAGATGTACATTTCCAACCTAAGACACAACTACATCCTTATTTCTTGTAACTGCTGCTCAAAATAAAGACAATTGAAATTTTGAAACCCCACAATACCTAAAACAGAAAACGTGTGTCAAACAACAGTGGGAAGTGGGTCTGGACAGGTGGAGGAGGACAGAGCGTGGGGCTGCCAGCACAGCAGCCGTTAGCAGTTCCATCACCGGGGCTTCTGGAAGGTTTGTCCTGTGGTTCACGCAGGAGAGGCTGAGGGGGACAGGAGGAACACAGGCTTCAAAAGGTGCCTGTGGCTCCTTCTACCCCCAAACCACCTGCCTCAGATACACAGGCAGGCAGCCAATCTTGCCTTGCAAATCAAATGTAATTGATTCTTGGGGTTTCTCATTTGCAATGGCTCCCACACAACGCGAGGGATTTACTCTAAGTGAGAAGTTCTCAATTAGGGACAACTGTGGCCCCCAGAAAACACTTGGCAAGGCGAAGACACTATTAGTTGAGCTCTGAGCTGCTTGTGAATGGTGGGGATGGGGCTCCCCATAGTTGCAGCACCATCCTCACATGCATGTGCAGAATGATCAGCTGAGAAGTACAAGCTATCGTGCGGTTATTTTCCTTCTGCAAAGGCAACTGGCTTCACTGATGCTAATAGTCATCTAACAATAGACACATGACACATAAACATTCTCCTCCACCAAAAGGGCTGACTAGATGCAAATATCTCACAGGAGCCCCGTGTGCCCACTATGGCTTATTGGGCCAGTTTAGGACTCTGGACATGGGGCCAAGGCTATGTAGTCCACATAGACTCTCAGCATCCGAAGACAACCTTCAGGGATTTGCTTCCCACAACACAGTGGGCACGCCCCCAGGTCAGAGCCAAGATACACAGCACAGATGTTTCAGCAATGCCCTAGCTGGAAACTGGAAGAACAATGTCACATGCAGGTGTGGTCCACTGATGGAAGAAAGGAGCGTGTTTTCTTTTCTGCATGAGCACATCTGTTTGGATAGTCACTACAGTAAATTCTCAAATGACTAATTCACAGTTTCACTCGGTCACAGCTAAAGCACAGTATTTTATGTGCTATCTGCTTCCGCTGAATGAGGATCATGTTTCCTCCTGAGCTGTTACACAGAAGACAAAGCGATACACAACGCTGGCTGTGCTGCACAAGTGAGGGCTGGAGAGAGTGACCCTTGCAGACATGGGAATCCCAGCCTCCCTGAGCACCTACGAAGCATCTACCACTCAGGTCAGCGGCCCATCAACAAGAAAACCTCAGCTGACACACACAGAACTGTGTTTAAGTTGTATTCAGGTGGGAAACAGCCTGCATGGTGCGGATGGAGGGGAGGCTCTACCCCTCTGTCCACCACCCTCTCTGCCCACTTCCTTACACTCTCCCCAAAGCACATCACACTGACTGGTCAGGGTCCAGGACATTGCTTGTTCATAGGTGTCACTCAGGCACGGTCACTGGGGTCCAAAGGCCAGTGACCTCCTTCACTTTCTCCCTTCCAGGTCTAGGGATCAGCAAATGGAACAGGAGCTGAAGGTTCCTACACTAAAGCATCGGGTCCCTTCTCTGCTCTCTCCTTTTTGTCTTTGCTTTGCAGGGAACAATCACAGCACGGTAGGACCCTTAGATATGGACACGGCTCTGGAAGCGCTGGAGCCAACACCATTGCCCGAAACTGCGTTTTGCTCGGGCCCAGATCTCTGCTTTGGGAGGCACCGGGCTCAGGGCCAATCAAAATCTAGTGGAACTTCCTTTACTATTTGGCAATTGTTCCTTAAGAAGGTCACAGGGCAGCAGGGAGGGAGAAATGCGGAGATGAGCGAACTTTCAGTTATAAGATGGGCAAGTTCTGTGGATTTAACACACAGCACTGTGACTATAGTTACCAATACTGTATTATATACTTGAAGTTTGCTAAGAGGGTAGATCCTAAGTGTTCTCACCACAGAGCAAACAAAAAGAAATTACACGAAGTGATAGATGTGTTAATTAGCTTGATTGTGGTGATCATTTCATAATGTATATGTACATCAAAGCATCAAGTTGTGTATCTTAAATGTAATTTTTATTTGTCAACTGTACCTCAATAGAGCTGGGGGCAGGGGAAGGGTAAAGAGTACTTAGCAGGCCTGGCGCAGTGACTCACCCCTGTAATCCTAGCACTCTGGGAGGCCGAGGCAGGCGGATTGCTCGAGGTCAGGAGTTCAAAACCAGCCTGAGCAAGAGCGAGACCCCGTCTCTACTATAAAAATAGAAACTAATTGGCCAACTAATATATATAGAAAAAATTAGCCGGGCATGGTGGCGCATGCCTGTAGTCCCAGCTACTTGGGAGGCTGAGGCAGGAGGATCACTTGAGCCCAGGAGTTTGAGGTTGCTGTGAGCTAGGCTGGCGCCACGGCACTCACTCTAGCCTGGGCAACGAAGCAAGACCGTCTCAAAAAAAGAGTACTTAGCAGTCAGGCATCCCTGAGCCCTTGACCATATATCTCTGTGCCATACAATTTGTACTTTAAGTCCTAAGCAATCTTGCTTGCCACGTATTAAAAAAAAAACTACAAAAAACCCCCTCCCAAGTTGTAACCCTAGGGAGACAGATTGTTGAGACAGAACTCGCAGCAGGAATACAATCCACATGGGGAAAAGCCAGGTAAGAAATTTCCTAGATGTCCTGGCACTGCACATACCAAGTGAGAAGATACAAATGCAGGAGTAGCTACATATCAGGAATACTGATGCTAGATAGAGAGTTTCTGTAATTAGTAAGATGAGCCTGATACAGGGTGTAGGCTGCTCCAACCCAGTCCTGCATGGCTCAGAAGAGAGGATCAGAACCTGGCTACACCAAGTGTGGTCCCACAGACCAGGAGCAGCAGCATCATCCGGGAGTGTGTTGGGAATGCACAATCTCCAACCCCAGAAACAAGGGCTAGCTCCAGTTTAAAAAAAAAGATAACCACCAGGCTTTCTGCATGCACAAAGTTTGGGCTTGTCCCCAAACCCCCAAAGTGAAAGAATTAGATGATCCTGTCCCAGTCCAAAGTTCACCCAAGTCCTTTCCTTCTCCCCAGCTTTGACCCCTAAGTGAGACTTTTCTGCCCTCTCCCGGGAGCAATGAAAAGGGAGTATTTTTTTCCATCACGGCTAATCCATCAGATTGAATCCTTGCGGCAGCTGCAAAAGCTCTACCCTCTCTGGCCACACATCCCACCCTCTCCCCACTCAGCTCCAGCCACAGGCTTCCTCACTGTTCCTCAAAACCACAAGGTCCACTGCACTTTGAGCCTGGGTACCTGCTATTCCCTATGTGGAGTGTTCTTTTCCCAGTTAGTCACACTGCTTTACCCCTCGCCCACTTCAAGTCTCAGCCAAAAGGAGAACTTCTCACTGCAGCCATTGCACCTGCGCCTCCTCACCCTATTTCATATCTCCCCTTTGCTGCTTCATTTTCTCCTCCTGGCAGCGACAGTATCTACACACTGAACACTTGGTCACATTTGTCTCCCCCACTACGTGATGGCTCCATGTGGCCTAGAGCCCTTCCACCATTTGCTCTAGGTCTGCCCAGCAGGTGGCAGGCACTCAAGTATTTGAATAAGATAGCAGTTACCCTCATTTCACACAAGAAAGTGGAGTACTCAATTGGCAAGATTATGTACCTTGCCAAGTATGCATTACTGAGAAGTACCAGAGTCAGTACTGACCCGAGATCTACAGGGCTTCAAAGCAATGCTCTGAATCCATCCTGCCTCTCCTCTTAAGTTAGTCAAATGTGTTCTTTCCCTTTTCCCTAAATATTGAAGTATGGGGCTCACTGATGATGGAAGTTAAGGAACCAAATTTTACTCCATTGGAAATCAATTTCCAAAGATGTTTGTAGCATGGATTGGTGAGAATGAAGAGTTTATTAAGGCTGTTAACCACCTGAAAGATCTTGACAATGTAGAATATGGGTCTGTTAAAAACAAACAGAAGTTAAAAATAAGGAGGGAAAGCACAAAACCAAATACACCTGCAGATTCAGATTAGAGAATGTATCACTAAATACAAACACGAGATGATTATCCTGCAATCACAGTGTACCACAAACAGATAGCAGTAGATATGAAAGCTACTTTAAAATGGTTATAATAATGAGATTTCTTCAAGATTATGTCACAGAATTATCTCTGGCAAGGTTCTGCTAAGGTTTTCATTTTTGGTGGAGATCATATTAAGAAATGGCTAATGAGCAAAAAAATAGGAAAGAATAATTCTCAGATTAGCTCCAAGATTATTAGAGTGGAAATGAGGCTGTGCCTTCTATTCTCAATTATGTTGATGCCTCAGTTTAATCACCGCCAACTCAAAGGTACGTAGTGAGGCCAGCACTGGAGGTTTCACTACCATCGTTTGTCATTTGTAGCATTTCTTGCAGGGGAAGTCAAATAAAAAGTTGAACTGATTATCTTGCAGAAGAAAATTCTATTCATAAAACTACAAAGTCCCTACTCTGCAAAGAGCTCTGAACAGTAAATTATCTTGTTAGATTAGTCACAGATTGAAACAGATATGCACCCAACTCTAAGATGGTCTAAATTAGTAGGCAGAAAAACAGACCCTCTTGGGCCTTTGCAAACTCTGCAGCTAATTCTCCAGATAGACTGCATCTTTCACGCCTGTGCATGTTCTCTGGGTTAATCTAGGTAAGACAGATTTCAAAAGAACCAGACACCTGCTAAAAACTCTACCTTCTTTAAAGGGTTAGTCACAACTGAGATCTGTAACAGTCATTACTGTTACTTTTATTGCCGCATGTTTGCAGAACAGTTTGCAATTATCACTAGTAGTTATTAAGGTCCTTAAATTTTCTGCCATTTATACTGGTAAAAATATCTCATGAGGTAAAACTAAGTTTACTAACTGAACATTAGGACTAGGATTTCTAAGTCTGGGCTTTTTCCCATTATTTAACCTACTGAAGGCATCTGTCTCTTACCAACTCATCCCCTCTTTCCCATAAGGCAACTGAACACATAAGAGTCACCTGGAGACCTTAATGTGACACACCTATGGAGCGCCTACTGTGTGCCAGTCAGGCTGTAGGCAGTGGGGAACGGAGGCAGAAAAGACAAGGTTGTTGCACTCGTGAGGAACACAGACAAAATCAGATGCAAAGATACCTGCTATGAAGGAAAGTAACGCATGTTAAGGGGGTTAGGAGATGAAATGAGGAAGCAAACCCACTGAGTAGGGAAAAGGCATCATGAAGAGAATGGAAACCCCCCTCCAGAGGGAGCTGGGATGGGTCTAGGAATCCCAAATTATAACAACCAACCATAGCAACTAAATCACAGTCTCCAAGAGCCTCATCTTGAGAAACACTGCCATAGGGATAAACATGTAGTCCTTTTTTCCCAAGGATGACAATACTGACCCATCGGAGCAGTACAGCACTGACACTGAGATGTTCCCATCAAGAGAGAAAGGCAAGGCTCCTGCCTAGCCAACCACCCATCTGCACCCACCAAACTGGGCTCCCAAGGCAGCCAGGTGGGCATGGCCCCTGTGCTCCCAGTCTCAGAAACTCCACGGCACCTCAGCCAGCTGAGCACCATCAGCAGCATCTGCCTTGAGCACTGTATGGCACCTGACACTAGGTTATGTCCTGTGAAAAACCCCTTCCCGTCTACCCCAAGCCAGCTCAGGCCCTTCTGGGACCAGCTGCCCCATGTACATAACCCCACTATAGCAATGAACTACCTTATGAACTAAAGGTCTCTAAACTAGCACACAATAGCAGCTGAGTAACTGATCCATGACAACTTCCCTATTGTCAAGACATTTATGAGCCGATTTCCAGCAGCATAACACCCCCTATAGTGGCTTTCCACTTTCACAACAATGTTGTATTGGAACAAACTGGGTCATTTATTTCAATAAGATATTTATTAAACAATCAAGCCACAAACACCCAGCCTAGCACCCACATTAAACTTTAAAGTCATTCCATTTAATGAAGGTTACATGGACACTGGGTGACTGCTTCGGAATAATGCACAATCAGAACACTTTGTCATCACCAGGAATTGATAGTTGCTTCCCAAGACCTGTTTCCACTGTGCCTCACATCACCTGTCCCTGCCTCCACCACCCACACTGCCAAATGCAAGGAGGCATTTTATTTTAGCTTCCCATCCATTCTCGAATTATTTGCTCAGCACCTCTGTGGTCAGCATCGTTTTAAGTACTGGGCATAGTGAACAAAACAGACAAAAATCCCTGCCCTTGGGAAGCTTGTCAGCCTGAAGCAATCTCAAAAGTTCCTTTTTTTTGAGACAGAGTCTCACTCTGTTGACCAGGCTATAGTGAGTGCCGTGGCGTCAGCCTAGCTCACAGCAACCTCAAACTCCTGGGCTCAAGCAATCCTCCTGCCTCAGCCTCCCAAGTAGCTGGGACTACAGGCATGCCCCACCATGCCTGGCTAATTTTTTCTATATATTTTTAGCTGTCCAGCTAGTTTCTTTCTATTTTTAGTAGAGACGGGGTCTTGCTCTTCCTCATGCTGGTCTCGAACTCCTGACCTCAAGTCATCCTCCCACCTCGGCCTCCCGGAGTGCTAGGATTATAGGCGTGAGCCACCACACGCGTGGCCTCAAAGTTCCTTTGGCATAAAACCAAAAGCCTCGTCCTTCCCTCCCAAGGGTCACTGACACCTGCCAGCGGTGCTACCATGATAATTTTTGCCAGTTTTATTGCAGGGCTCACTGGGATTTGGAGGCATTAACCACATTTTGCATTGTGTTAAAAAATGAGGGACAACTGAACAGAGGGAAAAAACTCACTGCCAGGCCATGGAACGCTGCTCTGATATGGTTTAATTATTCAAGTCAGAGAGCTGCGATCTCCTTTTCTCTGTGTCCGCACGTCAAGGTGGCCTTGTAATTAATTACCAGGCTCAGACGGAATTGCGTGTCTATACATTGAACAATGTCCAAAAGGGCATCATCCAAAGGTAGGTACTGCAGAGCCCTTCAAGGCTCAGGTGAGTGCGCGGGGGGTGGGGTGGGGGGGGTCTTTTCTCATGGAAGATTCCATGAGGGAGAGCCCCTAACAAGGCCCTCTCACCCCCCACCCCCGCCTTGGGCTTTGTTGTCCTCACTGGAGCAGTCAGGCTTTGATTGTCACCCTCGCTGGGAGGGCTCAAGCCGCTGTTCTTATCGCCCAGGCATCTCGAATGCTATTGTGGCTTAAAGTGCATGGAAGTTTAGCCTTTGTCCAGATCCTAAAGAGCTGCTACACTGATTGAAAAAAAAAAGAACACGTAATTAACTCATTTCATCGATTTCCCAAGTTAAGTCCTTAGACCGAACAAATGGGATCAGATTTCAAAAGATTAAACTTCCAGCTCGCAGCCCCATTTATAGCATTAAAAAAAAAAAAATCTATCTGCCAACTGAGCTTGGCTTCGTGGTCCTTTGTCTCTTCTCTTTAAAGCACCCAGCACACTGGATTATTATTATTTCATTTGGCTTGGTGTTGGCCCTAGGAAGTAATAAACAGTGGCAATGGCTTATAGGATTATTATTTTATAGATGGGTAAATTGAGGCACAGGCCAGCAAGAGTTAAAAAAACCAAAGAGTTGGTAGGATTTAGTTTTTTTTTAAATGTCATGTTATATAATGTTGAATTTATGCTATATGAAATTCAGAGAATGCATAGAAAGTCAAATCACGGCTGCCCAAAGAAAGGAAGCCCAAGTCTCAACCATGCCCAAGGCTTCAGCTAGTGGACTCATAGTAGGTCTTTTGCCCATTCCTCAGTTATTCCTCACTGGATCAGGCCCGCTGCCCACACACTGACAGAGGGGAGGAAGCAGTCCAGCACAAGAGGGGAAGGGAAAAGTGTGCCAGCTGCTACCTTTTACGAGTGAGCACCAGCCACCGGAGTCTATTTGCATGGGGAACTATTTTCCTCAAGGTATGTGTGAACAACAAAAAAAAATTGCATTCAGGAAGAATGAATGCCAATTGCTGTTATTTAGTCTTCTGACTGCAGTGTATATTCCATGAGCACAAATCGGGCAGTCAGGGGGACGAGGAGGAGGAAATCAGAGAGGCAAAAACTCCTCTGCTGTCCATGAAGCCCAGTGCAGTGCAGGGCTACATGCGGCTGTGGCGTCCAACCTGCTGACCCCAGGGCCACTCTTTTCCCAGGGCCAGATGGGCTCCCATGGGGACCTGATTCCTTCCCCAGCCCTGCTGTTCCCCGTTTGTCTTGTTGAGTTTGGGGCCCTCTCTGAGGCCCAGATTCCCCATATGTAAAGCCAGGATCCTGGAGTACCCCCCTTCTAGGGCCACCATGAAGATTAAGCAGTATGTTTAAAGCATAAAGCCGAACAGACACAGAGCGTGTGCTTTGTACGTAACGACGACTGTTATTACTAGATACAGAGGAGGCTTTGGATGACAGCCCTTTCAAACTCTGTGGTGAGGACCATTTATTAAATTTCCAATCTGTCACAGAGTGCTGTTCTGTGACATACAGTGAAAATGAATCACAAGAATCATGTGCTGGAACCCCACAGCACTGTCCCACTGCCACACTTAGCTCTCAGGCACCTTTCAAAGCTGCGGCAACTCCTGCAGGTCACTGAGTCTCACCGCAGAAGGGTCATCGTGGCAGAGAATACCCAAACCGTCCCCCAAGAGCCCACCTGGCTGCTAATTAAGGGGTAACTTGGGCCTTAGGGAGAATCAGGTTTATGTAATAAAGTTACATAAACCGTTCCCAATTCAGACATTTGTCTGAGCTGGGCAAGCATGTCCAAGTGTCAGCTGACGCCCCCAGAAGCCTCAACATGCCGCCCTAGAGGGGACTCGGCAGAGAGCCGAAGGACCACAGGCAACGTACGAGCGCCTCCTTCTACGCGAGGGGCTGATGCCACCGCACCGCACTGGGAGCGGAGCAGTGGTGGGGACAGCAGGTCGAGAGGTACGAGTGAGCCCAGCAATGCCGACACTGCCCCCTCAATGAAGCCTGTGACAGGACGCAGTGCTGTCCAAGGTCTGGCTCACCCCTAGAACCCTCTCCAGGCCAAAGCTGAGGGAGAAGGTGCACATGGTATCCTGCCTGGCCCCCTCCACACCCAGGAGGCTCCCAGTTGCTCCAGAGAACATTTTGAAAACCACAGATGTTAGCAGGAAAGACTGGAAAGCCGGAGGACCTAGGTTCTAATCTGGGTTCTGCCGCTAGCAGGGTGTCTGATCTGGGAAAAATCCCTTCCCACTCTGAGGCTCAGTTTCCTCATATGCAGAGACGGAACACAGCCACAATCACTGTCAGGATCCCTTCTGGGTCCGGGATTTGCTGGCCCGCTCGGGGGCCGCACCTGGATCTGCGCTTGCCCATCATTACACCTGTGCCTCCTCCAACGTGCCTCCCCCGTGCACCACTCCTCACAACACAGACAGGAGCGGGCTTGGCTGATCTTCAGAAAGCGTCTGTGGAATTGTCTCTTAAGGCTAGACTCAACTGGACTTATGTAACAGGTCAGCAGTTTTGCAAACTCATCCTTTCCATTCCTCATTTGTTATATACGTACTGAGCACCTACCACGGCCAGGCTCTGTGCCAGATCCTAGGAAAGGCAGTGGC